>JAJHSJ010001015.1:0-46994 GCA_021015155.1 Magnolia officinalis | reverse complement strand
CCATTATGATGCATTTGAGGGTCAGACGATGAAGCCAATTGTGATGTATATTAGGCACATGTGAGAGGCCCATCGTGATTTGTATTAAGCTCTTGAGTAAGGCTCATGGTGTTGTATATTAGGCCCTTATGCGAGGCCATGGGTCCACTATATATTAGGCTCCATGTGGGGTCATTCCTTAGGGGCAATGTTGTTTAAATGTCCACATTGTCAAGGCCGATTATTGATGTTGGTTATTAATACTGATTATGAGTATGTGATAGCATAGCATCATGATACATGCCCATACGCACTATCTGCATGTTTGTTATGAGATGTGATTGACCGTTGCATATGTTATTGAGCAGGTTGTTATGAGACTCCCTGATAGGCGGGGTTATCTCACATGAGCGCACGGTATGCGTAGGATTGATGCATGACTGGATATATGACTCAGGCATCTTATATTGTGTGTTGTGACTACTGTACGCCCTACCGACATCAAGGTCATAGCTCTATAGGCATATCGTGGATGGCCAGATGAGACACGCAAATTGTTTGGTTCTAGCATAAGGGGTCATAGATGTCCCTCGGTGAAAATCCTTAAACCTCCGTGGCTAGGAGTCGCCCAACATCGAGGACTGAGTGGAAATATATGAGTGCATGAGGGTCGAATACCAGGAGGGCCGCGTCTTCCAAGGTGTCATGGTCAGTTGGGAGGGGGTTTGGCCTTACATACCCAAGGGTAGGAGCATTGTTAGGCTGAATTTCACCAGCTCGTGAATGGGTCGGCTATTGACGTGCTGGGTAGATATTGACTGACTACTGGCCGGAGATGGATGGTAAGGTCTCTTCAACTGGCATGGTCGCGCGTCAGTGGGAGGCGATTTACATGTGTAGAGGGGTACTAGACCGGTGGGTGATGATCCCAGAGAGAAACCGTACTGATACGTGGGATATCGAGTAGGAGTTGCATATTCATTCATTCATTCATTCACTATCCACTCGGGTTGGTGGTGCGCAACTAATTATTTTGTACCTTCGTAATGACAGTGATTTCGGTTGGGCGCGCGACTAACCTGAGATCAGAAGTATACTATATTGAGTCTGGCTATCCAAATTTAGGAATGGGACTGGTTTGGATAGAAGTCCTTTGTGATGGACTCCATAGCCTGTGATACTACGTACTATCATCTAACTTCACTCCAGCTTGGTCATCTCATTCGCACCGCATATTACATGTATCATCAAACATCTGATATTTGGCTTACTTTCCCTGCATTGCATAACTGATCTATATTGCTTCATCAGTATATGATATTGTTTTTTATAATTTTTGCATCGCATAGCCTGGATAAGGCTGATGGTATTTATGGCCTATCAGCATGTTTTCGCATTACTCTGATATCGTATGATTTATGATCTTGTCAGTATTTCTGCTTACTCTGATATTGTATGGTTCATGGACTTATCTGTATCTCCGTTTACTCTAAATTACATTCTGAGCACGCATATACTGTTCACACACTTACACTATCCTCTAAGTTTCTATAAGCTTATGCACGATAGATGCGTGCAGGTGACATTATGATGCAGCCGAGCTGAGGTAGGAGCATGTGGTTGAGATTCTGAATTTTCTTTGATATTTTTATATTGTATTTCCCTTTCAACATTGTGCTCAAATGATTATATTAGTGGATATGTGATGATGATGTTGCCTTTGTGATTTGGGTAAACTTGTGGTTATGCTTATTACGAGTTAAATGTAAGTTAGAAAATCCTCCTTGTAGGATCCCAAGATCGAAATCTGGCATATGAACGCTGAGAAGCGAGAATAGGATACTACGGAGGCTGTCGGCATCGGATTCGGCGATCAAAAATTTTATGTACCCGGTTTCTGAGTTTGGGGCTTGACACCGCCCACATCAGCGTCCGCCCACGTGTGCCTGCTCACATTTGCAACAGTGACGGGGCATCACAATATCCCCCACCGAGGGCAGAGCCGTCCTCAGCTTTGATACCATATGAAACGTCCCACCTGAGGACCCAATATTGTCCGCTTTGCCCAGAGGGCTCACCGCTTTGTTCTCGGGGTTGCCCCCAAAACGCGTTGTATCCTTAAGGTGCGAACCCCACATATAACCACCATAACTTCCTACGACTCTTCCGATGTGGGACAAGTTCAACCCCCACTGCGTACACAGTAGTCTGCTAGTACAGTAGCCTGCCAACCACTGGTAGCTCGCCCAGGCCCTTTAGGCCCCGCCCACATCAGCGTTCGCCCACGTGTGCCCACTCACATGTGCAACAGTGACGGGGCGTCACAAGTGTGGAGAGTCAGCATATAGATTACTCAGGACTGTGAGTATTTGCTTACGATGTTTACTTTCATGTACCGTCAATTAAGAGAGATAAACTAGACCAAAGGGCTAAAAATTACATCTTTGTCGGTTATGATGGTAGTTTGAAGGGGTATGGGCTGTATGACCGGATCCACTTTGATTTTGGATCACCCGATCATAGTAAACTAACTATCTGATTTCTACATCTGTCTGTATGCATATCGAATCGAGATTCTGATCCATTCATCTTATTCACCACCTATGAATATGCTTAACCCACCATCAAAACGAAAATACGATGAACTTACATATGCGAACAAGTCACTCAAATCTAATGGTATACATATTCCTCTTAATCACTCCAGAAACCCATTTTGTGTTCTTCCGTTTACGAAACTGAGTGTACATCCACCTATATGTAGGGTTAGAGTACCAACCATCAAGTTTTCATAGTTTTAACATGTCATCTAACTGTCTATTATATTTGGATCCGCCGAACGGATCGTCCAAATATCATAATAAACTATTTAATTCAAAGATTGTAAGATATATACCATAACTATCGGTTAACTTCTCCTTCAGATGCGTAAAAGCGTCGTCTTAGGTCTAAGAACAGTATAGCCCATTAAAAGGGCATTCTATTCATATGTAAGCGATTAAGGCCTAAAGTGGACTAATGAAAAGAGCATGAAAAACAAGGGATGCTCGCCAAATTTAAGGGCATTTGGATGGTGTATTCCGACACCATTTTGTGTTCTTCCATTTACGAAACTGAGCATACATCCACCTACATGTAGGGTTAGAGTACCAAGATCAAGTTTTCATATTTTTAACATGTCATCTAACTGTCTATCATGTTTGGATCTGCTAAACAGATCGTCCAAATATCATAATACACTGCTCAATTCAAAGATCATAAGGTATATACCACAACTATCGATTACATTCTCCTTTAGATGCATAAAAGCGTCGTCTTAGGTGTCAGAACAGTATAGCCCATTAAAAGGGCATTCTACTCATCTGTAAGCGATCAAGGCCCAAACTGGACTAATGAAAAGAGTATGAAAAATGAGGGATGATCGTTAAATTTTAGGGCATTTAGACGGTGTATTCTGACGTCATAGGCGTCAGAAGTTGTTTGAGAAATGGGTGGCAAACTTGTAAATATGGGATGCCAAATGCATGACACCAAACTACCTATGGGTGAAATTTTTTTAATAGTGAACATCATTCCACACATTGATTGATCGTGTGGCCCACCCGGAGATCAGATCCACTTTATACTTGGGGTCATGGGCCAACATGGCATGTTGAAGCCGATGAAGGGCATGGATCTTCCGAAAAGTCATCACAAGTGGACCTTGCCTGCTCCAGCAACCGAACCAAGGTCAACACCTCCCCACTCGTTGTAACAGAGTCTAAACGACCCACGTTCACAGAAGTTTCGCCCACCAAAACTCCCGGATTGGGCAACCCAAGGAAACTAGAGCAATTATATCCCCACTTAAGGGAGATCCGACTCTAACCCGAAGCACCAGAAGATTGGAAGAATCCCCACGATGCTAGGATTTTCAAAACTGTAGAGTCGACTATGTATGATGAGCCACACACTATGCTACGCATGCGTTCATGTAGATTGGTTGTGCATACCGATACCACTCGTAGTGGTGGAGTACGAGATGTATTGGAACCCTTACATTATTCTTATGGATCTCTAGAATTATTGTTAATCGTAAAGGATAACCATCATTATGAGTACGGCATTGACCCTCTCTAATCATTCAAACGTTATAGGTGAAGTACAGATTGGAGATACAAATGATGATTACTTTATGAAAGATTATTCCGAATAGCATTACATTTATCTTTATTTATTTTCTGCTGCAAAACTTTGAATAATGTAAAAAGCTCCTACTTGAGAGGGCATTATATAATTAGTTGATTTTATACTTTGAATGAATAAGAAGTAAAATTGATTTTACTCTTGTAAATGGTTACCTTGATGAATACGATCTAAATGAATGTGATATGGAAAAAAAAAACAATGTGTGATTTTGAAGTATCCAATTATTACTTTATTAACACTCGAAATTCTTGGGCCCGAGTATGTACTCGGGTACCGAAAATTCGAGGTGTTACATACAAAGATGAAGACAGAGGTATAAGAGCGGATGGAGTAATCACACCTGTGAGAAGTAATCTGCCACGGGATCATAGGTTACTGGCAAGATACAAAGATAACTAAAATATCACATTTTCCCTCATTACAAATAAAGGGAATCTGTCTACTATTTAGGATGCACTTGATGAGCTGGATGCCGAAAAGTAAAAAAGCAAAGATGGATGATATGATGGACTCCTTGTACAAGAACGAGACATGGGAGCTAGTGGAGATTCTCATCGATTGTAAAGCGATCGGGTGTAAGTGGATCTTTAAGAAAAAACAAGATAGGTACAAGGCAAGGTTGGTAGCGAAGGGATATGCTCAAAGAGAAGGTGTTGACTTCACAGAGATATTCGCGTCAGTTGTAAAGCAAGCATCTGTCATATTCACATTGGTGTTGGTTGCCCAATACTATCTTGAGCTGGAGCAGATGGATGTGAAAATTGTCTTCCCACATGGGGAATTAGAATAGCATATCTACATGAAGCAACCAAAAGGTTACAAAATACAAGAACCAAAGAACAATGTTTGCAACTTGAAGAGATCGTTGTACGACCTGAAATAGTCACCTAGGCAGTGGTTTAAAAAGTTTAATTCTTTCATAGTAAGTTAACGGCTTACATGTTAACTTACTGATAACTCAATTATTAGGGACATTCGATGTAACATCCTGAATTTTCATGGCCAGAGTTTGTACTCGTTCCCGAGAAAACCAGGTGTTTATAATGTATAAATTGGATGCTTTAAAAATTGCACCTTATATTTTTTCATTTGGAACACATCCAGATACATTTATGAAGGTAACATGCATAAGAATAAAATCAACTATGTTGATTATATTTCATTAGAGTAAAAAGAATAATCAAATGCCCTCTTGATGGGAGCTTATTATATCTATCCAGTTCGCAGCACAAGTATAAAACTAAATCATAAAACTATCTTCTTATTCTTTCAACATATCTTCCGTAGGGAGATTGTTCACTAGGTCTTCAATCTGTACGTCACCTGCATAATCTGGACGGTTGGGAGAGGGTTAATGCCCTACTCATAGTGATGGTTATCCTTTAAGATTAACAATAATTCAAGAGATTCATCTAAATAAAGTAAGGGTCTGATACGTCCCATGCTCCACTAATACGAGGGTATCAGCATATGTAAACAACCTATATGAGATGCATGCCTAGCAAAGTATATGCGGTTAATCACACTTAGCGATCGCGATAATGTGGAATATGATTAGAGTTATCCGACTCGACCCACACTCTCATTATATGGATATTCGCCGGTGTGTCCCACGTTAAATATGGATTTATGCGGTTACCCCAAAACAAACACAACACATGAATGGATGATTTACGTGATATTATTTTTCATGGAGCGACTATTTGTGACATCCAATCCCGGAAGTGATGTGACACTGCATTTACGATTTACACACATCGATTTGTGCTCCACTACCCATGAAACATGGAATTACGTGTCACCTCAAGGGGCGCTACCGAAAACGTTTTATGTTCATGATATTTATTCAATCGCTAGAAGAGGGATTCCCAACATAGTACTTGCACTTACAAAGAATACAAACTGAATCATGAAGGTTCTGGAATATCATGACACATGCCCAAGCTCTTTAAAGATAAATAGCACAAGGCCAATATAGAGAAAAGTGACAATGGTCAACTTAAACAGTGACAATGGCCAACATAACAATTTGAAGAGTGGCAACGGTCGATTCAATAATAAGGAGAGTGACAATGGCCAACTCAATAAATAAAAGAGCGGCGACGGCCGGTTCTTTAATAAGGAGAATGGCAATGGCCAACTCAATAAAGAGGAGAGGCAAGGGCAAAACTTATATCCAAGGCCCCACATAAATTCAAAAAGATCACTTCTAAGCAATATTATACTATAATCTCACAGGCAAATAATTGATAGTAAAATATATAATTATAGGGAAGATTCAAAGTAATATGAAGGCATATAAAAGGCAAGATAAAATAACATAAAATCATGTAAAAGACAAGATAAATATAACAACTTAAATTAATGTAAGCTTAAAGGATAAAACCCCCACCTCTTATGTCGAAGCATCTTCTTACATCTTTAAAACTTATTGGATGCACTTTAGATTCAATTTCAATAATAGAGTATATAAATTATATGATTAGATTTTCATCTTTCATCTATATCTAGGTTAAATAAATTATCATTCTAATTTAGAATTTTAACATATGTTGTTATGTAATAAGGCGACTTACCTTGATCAACACCTATAACTCAATCGGACAAAACAAGTCCAATCGATCCTTCCGTTGGGTCGACTTCGTTCGACTTGGCTTGAAGAAAACTACAAGGTAATGGAACCTATCACCTGAGAGGATAACTTCCACTCAAATACATTAGGCCTTAGCTTTCCTCACCGTAAGCATTTGCCTTCCAAATTAACTGGTTGAAAATTGAACCTATCATCTACCGGAGTTTATAAAAGAAGAAACGAGTGGAGAAACTCACCTCAGCGGTGCTGTGAAATCGTGACTCGAACCTGAACTCGTTTGGTGACTCAGTGAGTCGCCGATCAGCAAGCACAACGCCTCCATTCTCTCCTCTCTCTCTCTCTCTCTCTCTCTCTCTCTCTCTCTCTCTCTCTCTCTCTCTCTCTCTCTCTCTCTTTTCTTTCTCTCCTTTCTCTCTCTTTCTTCTACTTTCCTTTCTTTCTTTTTCTTTCTTTCTTTCTTTTTCTTCCCTTTCCTTTCTTTTCTTTCTTTTCTTTTCTTTCCTCTTTCTTCTCTTCTTTCTTCCTTGCTGCCACGTCCAGCAAGGCTGGCCGTTGTTTCCTCTTTCTCTCTCACGTTTTTCTTCTCTCTGTCGTGAGCGTCGCCTAGAGGGAGGGATGTATTTATAAGGTTCTGGAAATCCAGAACTTTCTGCGTACGCAGATGCAATCGGTCCTGCGTGTTTTGTGCATGAAGGAGACCTTGCGCGAACGGGCTGCATAAGTTTGCTCGGTTTCGTGCGGAAACCGTTCGCACCCCCTCTTTATTTTTTCTCCGTAACTTGGTCAGCTCGGGACAGTTTACTGGGATTGGTTTGGCCCATCAGATCAGCGGTCTAATCATCGGTTTTGCGAAGACACTCTTTGCATTTCGTGGTTACTTCGCGTGAGAGTTTAGCAGAATACGTAGCCTCCGTTTCCACTTATGCCGACGTGGCATTGGTCAGAATTCACGTCTTTGGGTTTGGTCTGTCCGGATTTCGAGCCATGATCCACGGTTCGATCGTGGGAGATCTTGGAACGCAACCGGTTGCATCTTGCGGAGGGACTCCGTTTCCAGATTTTTGAAAATCTTCCCGGCTTTCCGGCAATCTTGGTCGTGGCCGGACCTCTCCCTAGCGTGGGTCGAATAGCTGAGACGATTTTCATTAATAGCCTTGGGCGTTACAGGGGTGTGGATTCCAGCGAGGCAACCCGAACCGGTTTCCATTTTCAGGTTTCTCTCCTACGCACAGTCCGCCTGTGACTGGATTTGTGTTTTCGTGTGATCTCGTCTCCATGCAACGAGAGCTAGGTTTTGTCCAATTTTGACCCAGATGAAGAATGGACGGCTTGGATCATCCGTATGTATGGTGATGGTGGGCCACAACTCATCACAGCGGTCGGTTTCCTTGGTGACAACGAGGGAGGAGAGAGAGACTCCCTCTCAAATTCAAATTCCGTCAGGTCAAACTCAGTTTGACCCGACTTCTAGTTCGGTGCACGGCCGGTGCATGTGCACTGTGCACACACACTGTAAGTGGGGTCCACTTGTGATGTTTCTGAGAAATCTACACCGTTTATTCATTTTTCCATCTGACTTAAGGGGTTGAGCCCAAATTTGAAACATACCAAAGATTAGGTGGCCTAAAAATCAACGGTTAATGGCTGATCTGTCCACTAGGTCATTTTTGCAATGATCTAAGGAATAACATTTGACGTGTATGGTTAATTTAGGGTAATTAGGCCTGGTATAAAATTTCACCTGAAATGGATCGTGGGAACCACATGATCTAGAATTCAGTGGCCTAGGTTAATGACATTTTTGTAATTACCCTTAATCTAAGGGTTTTGGGAAATCTAATGAGTCTACATGGTAGGCACGTTTCTAAGTAGTTCTTATAAAAGAACTTATATCTAAATCATCATGGGTGAAGGGTTTATTAGTCAATTCATTTAAGAGATGGTTTATGTGTCAAATCACCTGATGGATGATCTTGTCCTAAAATCGACAGTCTGATTGTTGGATTTATAAGTGGAGATTATTCACAGCGGTTAGGTTCGTGTCAGGGATTAGATGTAAGGTTATGATAGTTAGATTTGTATCCTACACATGTACATATTAAGTTAAATTTTATGGTCACACTTGAGAACTTTCAATACTCGAGTATTGAAAAGTTTGAGGTGTTACATTCAAGATGAAAGATATCTGGGGGTTGCTAACAGGGTTCTCGGCATTGATATACATAGAGACAGGAAGAGGAGAAGGCTTTAGTTATCTCACGCTGAATACCTTGAGAAGGTATTGATTAAGTATGAGATGGATCAGGCAAAGTCGGTCAACATTCCCCACGCGGCTTACTTCAAGGTTTTTTTAGAACACTGTCCTAAAACAGATGAAGAAAAGCAGGATATGTTACATGTGCCTTATTTGAGCGCGGTTGATAACTTGATGTATGTAATGGTCTGTATTAAACTGGATACTTCATATGCAGTGGGTGTTGTTAGCAGATACATGTCTAACCCAGACAAGCAGCACTGGTATGCAGTAAAATGACTACTTCGATACATACGAGGTACGTAGGAGTACATTTTATCATTTGAGAAATTAAGGGACAAGCTAGTAGGATATGTGGATTCTGATTACGGAGTAGTAATAGAAGGTCGACTTCTGATTACTCGTTTGTGCTAGCGGGTGGAGTGATCAATTGGATGTCGATGTTTCAGTCTGTGGTGCTTCTTTTCACAAATGAAGCTAAGTATTTGGCAGTGATGGAGACATTTGAGGTAGATGTTTGGTTGAGAGGGATGATAAATCAGTTGAGGCTTCAACAGGAGGCCGTGTCAGTTAATTATGACAGTGAAAGCACAATCAATTTAGCTAAAAACTCTATTTATCACTCATGTACTAAACATATTGATGTGCGTCACCATTTAAGTCGACATGTACTTGAAAAAGGAGGCATGACTTTAGAGAAGATTCACACCAGCATGAATCCAGCGGACATGCTCACTAAGGTGATTCCCACAGAGAAGTTCAAGTTTTATGCAACTTCTCTGGGCTTGGCAAAGGCATAAAACAAAGACATAGTGTACACGAGAAGCGATTGTGGAACTATGATGCAATGCGGAATTAGAGATGATGATAAAGAAGCTATGAAGAATGAAGATTAAAGACATTGTGGATATTGTTATGGATGTCTTAAATTTGTGAGCAAAGTCTTTCGATGCCATCGATTGTAACAGCCCAGATTTTTTCCAACCTGGAATTAGACGTCCTTAGGCGATGGGACAATCCTAACTCCTGTTTAACTTCACAAACACTCAACTCGAGGGTCTTAAGTCCCTTTTCAAACCATTTTCTTCATAAATCTCACCTTTCATTACTTTCCTTAAATCCTTCTAAGTACTTTCACATTAGACACTACCTTAAAGTTTAGGTGATGAAGAACAATATTTAAACTAAACATTGCAACAAAGGTCTAAATACCACCTCAGACCGAAATCACTCAGGACTAAATCCTTTAGAAATTAGGCGAGATTTAGCTAGTGTTAAACTAGAGTGCATGTGAAATTAGCACCAATCACTTTAAATACGATCTGCAAGACCCAAAACTTGTAGAATCATTGACGCTAGGTTACCCTAAAACCTAGGATCAATCTCATTACCCGGTTGCTCTCGGGAGTATCTTGAAACTCCGTATCGGATCTGGACCGCACGTCGGAAGTCTGATTAACACGAAGTTAAGGAATTAGGACCGCCTTGCTGGGCTTGACAACCATCTCGGAAATCAAATTCAGATAGTGTCCCAGCACTATTCGCTTGAGCTCGGAGTGAAGAGTGTGAGAAATGTGAAATTATTTCAAAATAAAATATCTTGAATAGTAATCTGGCACCTCTCGCTTGCGGATCAGTTTTAAGCAACCAGACCGTCAGAATCAGACCAAATTACACCCTCGGATCAGGAGAAATTTCATACACATTTACATGTACTCGGAATCTCCGATCGAGATCCGCTGACCGTTGAACTGAAACTGGTCCGCCACGCGTGATCTGGAATCCCGACCGAAACAAAAACTTAATAGAACGTAGATCCAGCGTTAGTGAGCTTAAGTCCGACCTTTGGCTCAAGGAGGCCCGCCAGAAGTCCTCCGTTGAGCTGAAACAGATGTCTTTTGGACAAAACCCAAGTATACCTTGTTCCCGAGTCTATTTCGGTGAGTTTTTAAACTATTTAAGGACCTTAGAACCCTCTCTCTCTCACAGCCATACGAATTTGAGATTTGAGAGAGAGAAAAGAGAGAGAAAGTGTGGGAGTTGTGAGAGATTCTCCCTGCCACTCTTCCCTGCCGGTCCACGAGCTCCACCGCTCCGTTCTCATCGCTTTCCCGGCGGTTCCAGCCCCATTTTTAGGTAAGAAACCCTAACCCTAATCTGATTTGGGGCTTGGGTGGTTGTAGGTTATGAAATAGCTAACTTATTTCGTTCTATAGGTTACCAAACTGCCGAATACAGAAGCTTAGCAAACCTATCGACTCCGTTACGATTCTACGACAAAAGGTGCGGACTTTAGGTGTATAGGTTATGGTTTTCAACGCTTTCAATGTCAGATAATGATAGATTCATGATCTGCATGCAATTGCACATGTACAAAGTCCTATTTGTTTTCCGTTTCGATTAAAGATGAAAAATATGGAATTCTACATACTCTAGGTATTTGAAGAAAGTACCGTATACGTACAAATTTTGAAAATGTGTTTAACATGATTAATTGTTGTATGAATATATTATATACGGATAAATTACTTGTTTGGCGAAAGGACTCGCCCTAATACATGTTTTGCTTATATACACTATGTATGTTGAAATTGTGTATTCTAAAAAATACCGTATACGTATAAATTTTGGAGATGTATTTATCATGATTATTTGCTGTATGAATATGTTATACATGGATAAAATACTCGCTTGGCTAAAGGATAGCCCTAATACATGTTTTGCTAACATACACCATGTATGTTGTAATAGTGTATTCTAAGTGTTTGTGAAAATGACTGAATGAGTATAGAATTCTCATTCGTGCTCGCCATAACTAATTGTCATGGATTTATGATTGTTGTATTGGCGATACCCCTTTGATGAAAGGATTTGCCCTAAATCACGCCACGGCCAAAATACGCTATATATGTTGAAATGTGTAGCCCAAGTGTTTGTGGAGATGTTGAAATGAATATGGAACTTGGATTCTTACTTTCCATGACTATCCGTCGTGGGTGTATGCGTGTTACGATTGGGGCAACTCCCTAGTGAAAGGATTTGGCCAAATGCCTATGTGTGGTCAACATATGTCGTGTATGTTGATGTATGTCTTTTAAAGTGTTTGTTGAAATGTCTGAATAAGTAGTAGTTAGCAAATTGTAATGTATATGGGAGTTGAGATATGATTCTCAACTTCTTTTAACTATGTGTATGATTTCCTTGAATAGCTGTGTGATTAGGAATTGAATATGTACAAACTCATGCTTGTGTTGTGCTTCATAACATGCTCAACTGCTTTTATAATTTTATCTATGTAATGCATATGTTAAATTCATGTTTACGTTGTATGATCCGTCGTGGGTGATGGGGGAGTGGAGCAACGAATGCGTGCAACAGCCCTGGCAACCCTAAACGGATAATACCAGACTTTGATTGTATGATTTGAATCTTGATCTATTATTGCTTTATCTATCTGAAATTGATTGTGTTTGGGGCTATGATTATAGTCCAGACAATCGGTACCAGAATTGAATTCGTGGTTGTGATTCATTTGCCACGCGAGATGTGTTCGACGAACCCGAGTCGTACTTCGGTTGGTGATAGTGGTTGGCCACACGAAGTGCTTATGCCCTTCATATCGCTCAACTTGTTGTGCGCTCGACCTAGCCGAGCTCGTCAAGCAACCCGATCTGTCTTATGTATGTTCACCATGTTTAGACGCTACTGCTTGAACCTAGGGTACCAAACTTACCAATGGAATCCCTTTTAACCATGGTACCTCGATCCGCTAAGACTCATGAGCCGGGCATGGTGGTATGGGACACCGTGGTCGAGCTGTCGGCCTACGCTGGGGCCACGTGCCTCCCCGTAGTGACCAGTGAGCAACCAGACTCGTGAGCCGATTATGGTGGTATGGGACACTATATTCGTGCTGTCGGCCTACGCTGGCACAGTCTGGCTGTGGTCCCCACTCGGGTTGCATCCGGGTTCCATTCTTAATAAGCGGACTGGTCGGGCTTCGAAAATAGACTGCCAGTTGGTAGGGTATCAGTGGAGTGACCTCGAGCATACTCTAAATCTACGGTGAGGCGATGAGCCTTCTCGTAGTAACAGAGTATAAACTAGGCCTGTTTCTGTATAGTGATGAATCGTTAAAGAGGTAATGGGGGAGCGGTGTAACCTTTGTGCGTAATAGCCCTGGCAGCCTTTGCACTGACCTAGAAAACACACCATCGTATGAGATTAACTAGGACTAACGACCCTAGAATGGATTATGTTTGGGAATGATACAAGGGAGGTACCTTAGTTTCCCAATCCTGCTGTTTGAAGTGGACTAATAATAACTCGGTAATCATACTCATCATGCATTGCATATGCCTGGAAGATGTGGAGCACTGAGGGATGAAAGCATGCCGCGAATGTGAGATGGTGTCGCACGAGGGAGGGTGTTGTGAGGGCATACATCATGTCATTCATACTTGCATTAATAAGAGTAGTTAGAATTGTTTGATTGTACTGCTTTATCATTACTGCTTGACTGAGTTGATAACATGTTAACCTATGCTTTATTGTTCCACTGAGTTGGCCACTCATTCCCACGTTACGAGACGGTGTTTTAAAACACCCACCAGACCTTGTATCAGATGCAAGTATCACTGGAGCACAGGAGACTGAGCCCGACTTCTATGACGATCAGGAGGAGTTCTCCTACATGCAGTTCGCTGGAGGCTTCGCATAGGCTGTCCAGTGCTATGGGGCTATAGGGTTAATAATTTCAGTTGTACTATTTTGACATTTTGATTCAGAACCAACATATATATATTCGGTGACTTAGTTAGTGTTCATACTCTGGAGATCGAGAATGTTTTGTCTCATATATATCTATATTTACCTTTCAGTCTTCCGCTTATGTTTTATACATGGATCTGGAGTATGAATTACTGTTTTGGTTGAATCTCACTCATGTTTATTGAACTAACACAGACAACATTTAATCATCATTATCTATGTTGCATAAGTGATGTTCTGTAACTCGAGTGTTGAGTTACTACTCGACCCTCAATTTTTTGGGATGTTACATCGATAGGCTGCTCGATGTCATCCAGCAGAGTTCAATGCCATCGAACAGGTGCTCGATGCCATCAAAAAATTCAAAAAATCCATGTTTTCTTGCTGGATTATTTTGGTGATTTCTCGATGTCATCGAAGGAGTTCGATGCCATCAATAGACAGTTGATGCCATCAAAACTACCATAGGTGGTGAAATCCCACTACGACGTGCGTGGGTGTGTGTGTAAAAAAAAATAAAATAAATAAATAAACAATCGACACCATCAAACTGCCATCGAAGGTGTCATCGAGCGCACGCTCAAAATTACGTTAAGTGCAAAATTTATTTCCGATTTCGATTGTGATTCTCATAGAAGCTATATATATGGGTATAATCGGAATTTGGGGTGAAAAAGAGAGGTGTCACTACCAAAAAAATGGGCAAAGGCTACGGATAAAATCTGTACCCATAGACCTATGGCTACGGTTTTAGTCCGTAACACGACCGTAGTCGTAGGTGCCGTAACAATAGGTCTGGAACCTATAGCTACGAATTTAGTCTGTAGTTATATGTTATTCGTAGCTATAGGTTCCAACAGCTACGGATATAATCCGTAGCAATTATATCTGTGGCGATAAGCATAAACAGCTACGGATATTATTTGTAGCTAAAAGTCTGTAGCAATATGCCAAATTTAATAATGGCTATAGCTATCAGATTATCGGCTACGGTCAATATCCGTAGCTATTTTGTACATTTAAAAAACAAAGGTTACGGATTTAATCCCTAGCCATAAACCTATAGCTACGGTCAATATTCATGCTATAATCATTCATTCATTCAATTACCACCTGCATAATCATTCATTCATTCAATTACAATCATTCATTCATTCAATCAATTACAATTATAATTACAATAATGCTGAAAATACAAATCTTGGTGAGTCTGTGTGCACTCGCATATGGTCAGGTACATCCTTCATCCACCATAGATAGAAAATGAATACGAGTATTAGTAGTTCGCCTGCACATCCGATAGCTATACCAATAACTTCTCTTGTGCCTCTTCTATAATTATTCGAGGGCGAACTATCACTAGAGGACTCGGCAACATAAAAACAAAGAATCAGTCCGTAGCATTATGCGAATCGTCAGACCAATTGCCATGGTCAACGTTGACCTCTCTTCACTAGGAATGCTTGTCTCTATTGTACCTTCTAATCCTGCTTTATTAACTAAGTTTTATAAAGCAGTTGAGTCATTGGAGGAAGATAGAGACAAGTCCTAATCCTAAAGAAATTGATGTTTGTATCAACTACAATATGAAGCATTTCAACATCCAAATCTAAAGAGTGATCATTTCTTCATTTTCTGCATGCTATAAAGAAAATTCAGCAAGAACAGTTTTGAATGTCGCATTGCTCTTAATTTAATGTTCTCTGTGTTCATTTCCTTCGACATGTGTGATGCCCACTTCTTCCAAAACTATCAAGATGGTTCAAAGTGGACCAAAGGTGCATATACGGTCAGATTTGCATCATCTACCATAAGATTTGGTTCCAAGTTACAGCCAAGTCATGGTATTAATCATCTAGTTGCATGCCAAAAGTCTAATAAAATCCTTACAATGTGGGGACCACCTAAAGTGACGCCTAGCATGGAATGTTGAATGCTTACATGAAACAAAAACAAAAACAAAAAATAAAAAAATTGAGAAACTAACTTAAATTGGACGTTGAGATAAATGTTTGCAGCTTTGGCATTCCTCTTCACTTGATATCTTCATATCCCTACAAATGAGATGTAGATTTTAGAAGAGATTAGATATATGTAGAGAGAGGTTCTTCCTTTCATGTAGCATGTAGATATATTCCAACATATTTATACATGGGCATGAAATTGTGTCCACTGCCAAAAGTCCATAGGCAAAGGAGTCAGTGAAACTTATTTTGCACTCATCTTTCTAGAAGAGAACCCAAGTTGAAGCCAACAACTTGCAATGATGATTTTAGCATGAAAGATATTTTTCCATCTCCAGCTAAATGTATTCAAAATAATCCAATTGGAATAAAGGATGAAAATGTTTTTTTTTTTTTTTAACACAAACTCACACTCACACCCACACCATATGGAAAATCAATCTCATGACCTCCGAGTTAAACATCTTAAAATAATAAATAAATAAACAAACAACTTATTGTAGTGCATACATTTAACAAATTGAATGTTTTATTCATATTATGACATGCTTGTGAACACAACACACAATCATGTGATGGAATTGGGGCTCCATTTTCGGGGCATGACTGTTAAAAATAGGGGCTGACCTCTCCTAATTCTAGTTCATAATAATTACAATAAGAAAGAGGAAATGAAAAACTGGCATTTACCTTATCATCTTTTAAGTGCGAATCAAGCCAATTCCATTTTGAATCTTAGGTTATAAGTATAGGTTTAGGTTGGGTTATAGGTTAAGGTTTAGGTTTAGGTTATAGGTTTTGGGATTTGAGAATAGGTTTAGGTTATAAGTATAGGTTTAGGTTTAGGTTATAGGTTTAGGTTAAGGTTATAGGGTTTAGGTTATAGGTTATAGGTTTAGGTTTAAGTTATAGGTTTAGGTTTAGGTTTTAGGTTTTAGGTTTAGGTATAGGCTTAGGTTATAGGTTATAGGTTATATGTTTAAGTTAAGGTTTAAGGATTCGGGTTCGGGTTCGGGTTTAGGTTATAGGTTATAGGTTTAGGTTAAGGTTTAGGTTTAGGTTATAGGTTTTGGGATTTGAGTATAGGTTTAGGGTATAAGTATAGGTTTAGGTTGGGTTGTAGGTTAAGGTTTAGGTTTAGGTTATAGGATTTGGGATTTGAGAATAGGTTTAGGTTATAAGTTCATGTTTAAGTTGGGTTATAGGTTAAGGTTTAGGTTTAGGTTATAGGTTTTGGGATTTGAGAATAGGTTTAGGTTATAAGTTTAGGTTTAGGTTAGGTTATAGGTTAAGGTTTAGGTTTAGGTTATAGGTTTTGGGATTTGAGAATAGGTTTAGGTTATAAGTTTAGGTTTAGGTTAAGGTTATAGGTTATATGTTTAGGTTAAGGTTTAGGGATTCGGGTTCGGGTTCGGGTTTGGGTTCGGGTTTAGGTTATAGGTTATAGGTTTAGGTTAAGGTTTAGGTTTAGGTTATGGGTTTTGGGATTTGATAATAGGTTTAGGTTATAAGTATGGGTTTAGGTTGGGTTATAGGTTAAGGTTTAGGTTTAGGTTTATGTTTAGGTTAAGGTCTAGGTTTAGGTTATAGGTATAGGTTTTGGGATTTGAGAATAGGTTTAGGTTATAAGTTTAGGTTTAGGTTAGCTTATAGGTTAAGGTTTAGGTTTAGGTTATAGATTTTGGGATTTGATAATAGGTTTAGGTTATAAGTTTAGGTTTAGGTTGGGTTATAGGTTACGGTTTAGGTTTAGGTTATAGGTTTTGAGATTTGAGAATAGGTTTAGGTTATAAGTTTAGGTTTAGGTTTAGGTTATAGGTTTAGGTTAAGGTTTAGGTTAAGGCTATAGGTTATATGTTTAGGTTAAGGTTTAGGGATTCGGGTTCGGGTTCGGGTTCAGGATCGGGTGTAGGTTTGGGTTTAGGTTTTAGGTTTTAGGTTTGGTTTATAGGTTAAGGTTTGGGTTATAGGTTTAGGTTAGGTTTAGGTTTAGGTTATAGGGTATATGTTATAGGTTATAGTTTTTGGGAATTGAGAATTGGTTAAGGTTTAGGTTTAGGAAATCGGGTTCGGGATCGGGTTTAAGTTTGGGTTTTCAAGTTTAGGTTTTGGTTTAGGTTAGGGAGTTGAGATTAGGATTAGGTGTAGGTTTAGGTTTTGGTTTTGGTTTAGCTTTAGGGAATTGAGAATATGTTTTGGTTATAGGTTTAGGGTGTGGTTTAGGTTATAGGTTATAGGTTTAGGTTAAGGTTTAGGTTTAGGTTATGGGTTTTGGGATTTGAGTATAGGTTTAGGTTATAAGTATAGGTTTAGGGTAGGGAGTAGGTTAGGGTTTAGGGTTAGGTTATAGGTTTTGGGATTTGAGAATAGGTTTAGGTTATAAGTTTAGGTTTTGGTTGGGTTATAGGTTTTGGTTGGGTTATAGGTTTAGGTTTAGGTTTAGGTTTAGGTTTTAGGTTTTGGGATTTGAGAATAGGTTTAGGTTATAAGTTTAGGTTTAGGTTGGGTTATACGTTAAGGTTTAGGCTTAGGTTATAGGTTTTAGGTTATAGCTTTAGGGAATTGAGAATATGTTTTGGTAATAGGTTTAGGGTGTGGTTTAGGTTAAGGGTGGGGTACCTATAAATACATAAATAAACACAGCCTGTCCAAATGGTCAGGCCCCTCCAATGTTGTCCATAGGAAATGGACAGCTTCATCATGGTCATAACAGCGGTTCCCACCTTCTAGGGACCCCCGCTCATCCGGATAGCTCCGACGCACATCCGGGTCTGCTCCATTAATTTTGAGTAAATACATAAACATGGCCTATTCAAATGGTCAGGCCCCTCCAATGCTGTCCATGAGAAATGGATAGCTTCATCATGGTCATAACAGCGGTTCCCACCTTCGAGGGACCCCCGCTTAACATCCGGATAGCTCCGACGCACATCCGGGTCTACTCCATCAAATTTTACGGAATTATGCATGTCTTGCTCATGAGCATGCCTAATATTGCCAATGCATGGGATTCAACACAAATACCTTTTCATGATTCAAAGAAGGAAACTCGAGGATTTTCCTTACCTTCCATTGTATGCTTCCAAAGTGCAGATGACCCCTAAAACACATATATCCTGGGAATCGCTTCTCAAAGCCGCAGACTGTTTTGTTTTGAAACTCGTTCATCTCACCTGAAAACCTGTCACATAATAAATAACTATAACCACAATGATAACTATTTTGAATGCACTAAAATGAACAAATTATTATTATTATAGATAACTGTAATTACAACATAGATATCATGCACACGATATCACATAATGTATTGTTTGATGAACTACGCATGTGCATTCTTGACAAGAGGCGTACTAGATGCTTGAATCTGAAATATGCAGTTCCAATCCTCCCACATGCAACATCCACCTGAAAGAATGCGCATAACCTTCATGCTTGAGTAATCAATACAGGAATGTACAAGTAAAATCATAAAACCAGAGATACTGTATTTTTTAGGATCTCCTCCATAGTTAACGATCTCATTCTAAAGCCCTTCTCCCTCCTCCTTTACCTGGACTTGGGACCGGCAATGCAAAGAGTTGCATTGGCGGAGTTAAAAAAGGGCTTAGGCTCTATTTGGTTTTCAAAAAAAAATGTTTTCATAAATACTAATGTGATGACCAAATGGAGCCTAGGACTATAAATATGTTCAAACAGTTCAAAAGCTCCTTGGAGCTTAATAGTTCATTCAATATGGAGCCTAATAGTTCATTCAATATTATTTTTAAAAAAAAAAGACAAAAAAAAAAAACAAGTGCCAAATTAGTTCAAAATGCACACTACACGTTCAAAATTAGTTCAAAATGCACACTACACATGTTCAACTATAGAGTACCAAATTTGTTCAAATTATTGAATTCTCAAAGCATCTTTCCCTCATTGCACAAATGATCCTGGATCGGCCTCTCCAAGTGTAGATGCGAACCCATCTTCTTTCCACAAAGGAACGTGAGGTTGTATAACCTCAGTCAGGATAACAATAAAAGCTCCATCCTCCAACGGTTCGCAATAGACAGTTGCATTTGGATTAACTTCGTGTACTTCACCACGAGCAACTACACCACGTTTTCCAAAACCAATCAAGTCGCATCTCTTACCGATATATATATATATATATATATATATATATATATATATATATATAATATCCGGCTACATTTACACATAAAATGGCATTGGTATTGTTAGTGTTTATAATATAATTGTAAGCTCAATACAGTAAAAAAATTTATACTTGCATACCGATGATGCCTAAGTAGATTTAGCGACTGTTGGTGATGAGAGATTTTGAGTATACTGTCTCTCTTTTTGCATATCCACCAATGTTTTCTTCATCTCAACTATACCTTCAATCATATCATCCAATTTTTTCTTCACCTGAAATAACTCCTGAGTTACGCTCTCTTTTTCTTTTGTCACATTCTCTACCGTTGAACGAGCAAGGGCTGACTTCTTCAGTCCTAGCTTGCTTATTGAGTAACCTAGACCCCGCATTCGCCCTCTATTGTCAGAACCGACCAACTGTAAAACATTGTAAATCAAGTTATTAGGATATTCATAATTACCATAAAACTTAAGTAATTTTTAAATTTTATTAGTACCTCTGTAAGGGCATCATCCATGTCGGTCATCCTAGAAACAGGATTGCTACTAAGCTCATCTAGTTTTTCCTGTGAAAAAATACAAATGAATGCAATATAATTCAAAGTTATACATATGCTTTTCCTAAGGGTACTAGTTAGTGGTACGAGGGATGCACTTACAACAAGGTTAGGATACTGGACAACTTTGTCCTTTCTTGTATGGGCTCTTAAGAAGACTTCACATGTACTTATCTCGGCATCAGAGGTAAGATTATTCTCCATCGCCTTTGGCACATTACATATCATTCAAATACACATCATTAATAGATTTAAATGAATGATAATTCAAATTTAAAATATAATATCTATTTTTAAATACATATCATCTTATGACGAGTAACAGCCATGTTGTGCCTCTCAAAACACGCAGGTCCTTTTAGCTTGGCCTGATTGACTTTATTCCTTGCACTTGCCCTCTTGAATTCCTCGGTAGTACGTTGATCCACGAAGACCCTCCAACCCTCCATAGGGATACCTGGGGGGGTAGGACCATCTCCCACAGTAATACGATCATTGTTTTTAATATATTTTGTAGTCAATCTTTTCTGGTAATTCCATCACGCTTCATTGATGCGTTTTGTAACGTAATCAAGACTTACATCCCAACTTTGACCCTCAAACTCATAAAACTGTGAAAATCTTTCTGTGACCATATGAATTTGTTCATGAGGCACCTGGCGAAAGTCCAGGTATCTGATCGGGATATGAGAACGGGTGAGGACACTGACATGCGATGCAAAGTCTCTGTGATCGGAACAGTCCTCATTCGGTTGCCCGAATTCATTCGTCTTTAGGACTTTTTTCCTATCAGATTGCACAAGTAAAGAAACCCCCCTAGTAATGCCTCTCTTTCTAGATGAAGAAGAAGCTGACACAATTACATAAAAAGAATAACAATTATATATACACATCATTGATTACCACCAATATATAAGAAAAAAGAAAATTTACATATATAATTAAGGAGAAATATCTTATTACCTTTGGTGTTGCTTGAATCTGTACTCCCAAGCACCTGTGCACCCAATACCTCTGGTTATGAATCCATGTGCCTATTTCTTCCTTAATATGAAAAGAAAAGAAAAAAAAAAAAAAAAAAAGCTAATGGTTAAGAAATAATTTAGATCACAGATAAAGTATAAAAAATTCACTATATTATCCAAACCTTAATTAGATTTCCTCCAATAAATATCATTTTGTTACATGCTTAGAAAATACAAACAAATTAGTAGATTCTCTTTGATTGTTTTCTTTTCTTTGTTTTCTTGACCACAACACTGACGTCTTCAGATTCATTGAATATCAACTCATCAACCATTGCTAATGAGGTAAGATCAGGTCCTGCATCGACATTACCTACAACCTTTAATCGTTCCGATAGAACCCACGTCTCTTCTTCGACAAAAAAATTTTTTGGAACCTCCAAGATCACATGCCAGTCAGGATTTTTTGGATCTCTGGAGTAGAAAACTTGCGTAGTATGCTCTGCAAGAATGTAGGGCTCATCACTGACTTTGTCTAAACTGTAAAGACTAGACAAATTTACTAATCTCAAATTCGCTTCGACATCAAAAGAAACACCATGATGTGTCACTTTCACCCAATCACACTTAAATAGGATGGGCTTGTACCTTGTTCGGTACTCCAATTGGATAATTTTACGAAGGACTCCATCGTAAGGTTGATTTTCATCTACTGATTAATATCCTTAGCACTTGATCAGAAGGTTATCATACCCCCTGTCCTAACCTCACTGTTTTGGTTCGTTTTATTCTCCTCATAGTCCTTAGTGACAAAGAGGAAACCATTAATACAATACTTATTGTATTGCATAGAAAAAGCTAGAGGTCCTTGTAAGTGCTATGGTCTCATGCTCCTTTGGTTGTCAAATTTTGTTGTGTCAAAACATCTATCTGTGTCTTGTGTTTGTATGATAGTTTATATATATTCAAGACACTGCATAAACACTTCATGACATTGGATGTTCTTTAAGAAATACAAAGTGTACTTCATCATCCTATCAATATTTAAAGCTACAATGTTGAAGTTCAAGTCTCAAGAAGCTACAATGTTGAAGTTCAAGAAGCTACAATGTTGAAGTTCAAGTCTCAAGAAACAACTCAAGAAATGACTTCAAGCAACGCATGAAGTAGTTTTCATGCTGATGAAGATCTCAAGATTAAAGCTACAACAAGTTCAAGATCTCAAGCTTGATATGGTTCAAATATCTACATTCGTTGAATGGTTGAAGTTCAATGTCCACACGACATGTTTCAGGTTTGACTGACCTTAGGTTGACCTTATAAGTAGGTCACTTTGGATACATAAATTAAATGTTTATTTTACATAAGTTTGGTCTATTCTACGACCAGTCCTAGCTCCTGTTCGACCAGTCTAGCATTGGTCGACTAGTCCAAGAAATTCCACGACCAGTCCTAAGTTGTTGAAGATTTTCAAAATTTTTTGGTACACCCACGATCAGTCCTGGAGGTCCTTCAACCGGTCGTAGGAGTGTCTTTGACTCATTCTCGACCAGTCGTAGAGCTACGACTAAAAGTCCAGTAAGCTAATCTATGGTCCTACAACCAGTCGTAGAGAGCTACGACCAGTCGTAGGTGGCCCACGACCAGTCGTAGGCTTCCCACGACCAGTCGTGGAACGACTTTCAAAGATCGCGCTCAATATTTCAAATATCCGTTAGAGCTACGACCAGTCGAAAGTTTCTAAGACCAGTCGTAGATGCGATTTTTGTTTCTATAAATTGAACACGAAATTCAGAGTTTTGATAATTCAACTCGATTCAATTCAAGAAATTTCAAGTGATCACTCTGAGATAAGTCTGTGTTTATTTTAAGCTAAGTTGTGCTTATTTAATATTTCTTTTTGTTAGCTTATTTAATTTGATTTTGTTTTTGTATTCCAATCTTATTTGAAAAGAGGAATTACCTTATTCCTTCTTCTTGGAATCAAAATCAAATATAGCTACGCCCAACTAGTTAAAATCTAAAATCTATTAGAATTTAGAACCATATTAAAGTGAGTATGGAAATTGAACTTAGACATTCAATCATCTACTCCGATTGGTTCTACCGGGCTGCTACGAAAAGGAGAAATCCAGGTATTTTACAATTCTGTAAAATTTCATTACTTTTGGTTTTGTTTGAGGTTAAGCCAGAAAAATCTCATTGTATTGGTTTTGTTTGAGGTTAAGCCAGAAAAATCTCATTGTAATGGTTATCTGAGGAGAGCCAGAGAAAACTCAGAAAAGAGGGGTTTTTGAATTGTGTAAGCCCGAGTGAAAAAGACACAATTGTAAAGGTTTTGGGTGAACCCGTGAAAACCTATTTGATAGTGAACGCTAATATCCCCTGTGTGAGGATATTAGGAGTGGAGTAGCATTTTGTGTGGCTGTTGAAAGACAGTTGGTGTACACACAGGCGAACCACTATAACTCTTTGTCTTGTGGATTGAATGCTTGCTTAATTTTCATATCTTTTATCATTCAATTGTGTGGAATGTACAAGTGGATGTGAATGTTGTAATTATTTACATTTCAAGCAAGTGTGGGGATTGTTGTAATAATTTAGATCTATATTTCTGCATTTAATTTCAATTCCTTGCTATTCATTTATTTCTATTAAAATTGAGTCCTTGATCCAAAAGATGTTCTAGAAATAAGGTTGTCCTACCATAAGCCCTTGTTTATTATGGTGTAAGGTTGTCCTTAGAACTGAATTTGTATCAATCTCTCAATACTTATTTATCAAGGTGATTTGATTTCAGCATTGTGAATTGATTTATAATTGTAAGGCTATTGGTTTTGTTTTATTTCCGCTGATTTTATTTTTAATTTGGCATATTCCTATTCACCTACCCCCCCCCCCCCCCCTCTAGGACATATAGCTTGGCCTTTTCAAGTGGTATCAAAGCCTAATAGCTCATTTTTGTTGCTTTTTATTTGGATTTATTTCCTGAGCTAACGATCTAAGCTATATAAAAAGATGTCAAATTTTGATAGCCTTTCAGTTACTAGGCCTCCACCCTTTGATGGCTCCAACTATGCCTATTGGAAAGCCAGAATGAGGATCTTCCTCAAATCAATGGATGAAAGTGTATGGCAAGCCACAGTGACTGAATGGAATCCTCCTATCATGGAAGTAACTGGTGTTGATGGTTCAAAATCTATGAAAATTACATCGTATTTCCAATGGACCACACTTCAGAAAAATGAGAGTAGTGCAAATGCTAAAGCACTAAATGCAATCACTTACGCACTATCACCGGATGAATTCAAAAGAATCATATCCTGTGATACTGCAAATGTAACACTCCGAACTTTTCAATACCCGAGTATTGAAAGTTTTCGAGCGTTACCAAGTAATTTATTTAGTATGTACGCGTGTACGATACCAATCCAACTATTCTACCTTACATCCTTACCCTGACACAAACTTAATCGTTGGTAGTTACCTCCATTCAATAGATCCAACCATCTGACAGTTGATTTCAAGACGAGACTATCCATCACGCGGTTTGACGTAAGTATTTTCCTATGAATAACACGATGAATAGCTCCCTATCCGTTATGATTTAGATATATATTCTTTTGTAAGAACTTCTTAGAAACGTGCCTATAACCATGTGGGGAAATTGGATTTCCCAAAACTAACACATCAGCAATAATTATGAAAATGCCATTTACCTAGGCCCCTGAATTCTATATCACATAGTTCCCATGATCCGTTTCATGTAAAATTTTATACCAGGCCTAATTATCATAAATTAACCATACACGTCAAATTTTAGCCCTTAGATCATAATAAATCAGCTACTTGACCTCTACATCCGTTCATACACTTACCAGTTCAAGATTCTGACCCGTCCATCTTGTTCACCCCATATGGATATGCTTAACCTACCATTAGGATTTCAATCCGAGGAACTTACACATGTGAACAAGTCACTCGAATCCAACAGTATATGTATCATACTCATAATCACTCCAGAAACACACCTGATGACCATCCATTTACGAAACTGACAGTACATCTACTGACAAACATGACCAGAGTGCTAACCATCAAGTCCTCTTATTATTAACAAGTAATTTGACCACCCATCATGTTTGGATCCGCCAAACGGGCCATGTAAACATCATGACAAACTGATCATCATGAAAATCTTAGGGTTTAGGTCCCAACTGTCCGGTAACTTGTCGATCAGAGGAGTACAAATGTTATTTTAGAATTTTAAAATATATTAGCCATTAAAGGAGAATCTTAGTCGTCCTTAAGAGATCATAGCTCAAATTTGGGCGACGAAAAGAGCGTGAAGGATAAAGACCAGCTGTCAAATTTTATCACATTTGGACGGTAGACTCATGGGTTACGGATGGCAGAAGTTTTGAAAAAAAAAAAGGTAGAATTGTAAATATGATGACATGCATGGAACTGTTGACTACGAGAGTTACAATTGAAATTTTTTTAACGGTGAGAATTATTGTTTCTTGGCAAGATCGTGCGGCCCACCTGAAGTTCGGATCTACTTCAAATTTTGGACCATGGGTTTGCACGACGTGTCAAAGACGGTGAATGGAGTGGATCTTCTGGAAGGTCATCACAGGTGAAACCCCATTTATTTTGAATAACAAGATAGAAAAGGAACCGTCTGTACAGGGACGTAAAATGGGAAGTGACGTAATTATCACCATAAATTGACTAGTGGTGTTGCTCATCCAAAACTCGGATTCACCCCATATTTTGGCTGTTAGCCTAACATCACATGACAAAACCGATGGAAGGAATGGATTTTCTTAAAACCATACTAGTGGGCCCCGAAAATAAACGAAAGGGAATCAATACATGACCGTCCGTTCTATCATGAATAAGAAGAGCCGCGTCAGTTGGAGTTATGCGGAGAGCCGCATCGGTTGGAGTTCTGACATTCTCTCTCTCAAACCAAAAATAGCCAAACTGGGAGGAATTACAATCCGTATTTATTCGTTGAGAAAAACAGAGGTAGCCAGGCCGTCGCTTGGGGATGGGCAGAACCAATCCCAGCCCTTGAATCTCCATCTCCTTGCTATAAATGGGGAGATCAGCCCCTCAGACTTCACGTAGAAAGAGAGTCGAGAGAGGAAAGAATTGGAGAGAGAAGAAAGAGAGAAAAGAGGAGAGGGAGAGTAAACAGAGGAAGAGAAGAGAGGAAGAAGGAGAAGTTGGTACGTGCGTGACCACCTAAGTTTGGGTCGGAACCAACCGTGGAAGGTAAGACCTCTCTCTCCATTATTTTCTTCCTTAGGAGACTCTAAAATAAACTCATGCTAAAACTGACACCTCACCACACATGTATAAAAACACCCGATCAGCAGAAAATATGCACATAGTGAACGGCGGACCCTGTTTTGAAGCAGGTTGAAACCTTCCTTGCACTCTGTTTGGAACTCTAAAATGAGCTCAAACCATAACCCCATCACACCTTGCTCATGCCCCGAGCAGCCTTCTAAAAAAGGCTCTGTTTATGGCTGATAACCCAACCTAATAACAGTTGGTTCCTAGCATGAAGCCAGGCTAAAAATGTGACTGTGAACAGTCGTGTATTCAGTAAAAACGATTGGAAATCAGCCAAATGGTAAGCCTAGAAATGAATAAACTTGTACTCATGGCAGCAGTGGAAAGATGGCTGGAGACTGTAGCTTGGAACGACTGAGACTTCAGCCCACTTGCAGCAGGGAAGAAGGCCCTTGGCTGGACCGTTGGCAGCAGAGGTGCATAAACAGTTTTGGGCTTCACCAAAATACTGGTGGGCCTGCACAAATGCAGGTGGGCCTCACCTAAAAATCAGAGAACTTCCCTAGTTTCGGGCTCTGTACAAGTGTTGATGGGCCGCACCCTGCGTCAGCAGGTGGGCCTGACTCTACACGGTTGATGGCCCACATGTGTGGACCCCACCTTGGTGACATGGATCACCCAGGCTGTCTGTCTGTGATACCAGCCGGACGGCTGCTGTATTGACGTTACCACGTTACGTGGGTCTTACTGGGGTATGTGTTATTCAATACTATTCATCAATTTTACTTGAAGTAGGACCCCACCTGGATGTATGTTATGCTTCCACCGTCCATCCTATTTCCTACCTCATTTTATGCGTTGACCCAAAAAAGTGAAGTCAACCCAACTCTCTGATAGGCCACACCATCATAAATACTAATTTAATAGGGGTAGATCATTAGGGCACTTTGTGATATTTCGGTGCGTCAAGACATATCCAAAATTGGACATTGGACCTTTCCTGAGCCCTGGAACCCAATCAACGGAGTAGATCCTCTTTAGGCGGGCGCCACCTATCATAACAAAATAAAAATAAATAATATAAGAAGCATGCACGTAAACGTCCAGAGGACGCTGCCTCCTTTGTTTGATTTTGGCTAGAACCATGGCCCCCACCACAGGCTCTACCATGATGTGTGTTGAACATTGACGCCGTCCATTTGATGGGTTCCCTTTATATATGGGGTGCCCCCAAAAATCAGCCATACATAGAGATCAGGTGGGCCACACCATCTACAATCTGGTGAAGACATGTTAAATCATATAAAAGCATTTGCTAGGGTCCATATGAGATTTGGGTGCACCTGAAACTTGGTTTGACCCCTTAACCTAGTGGGACACACATGATGGATGGGTTGGATTGGTGAACCACAACTTGGTGGGCCCAACAAATGATTATGAATGCTTTAATGGCCGATTATGGTATCTCTTATCATGATTAAATTCACTACTATACTTGATAACTATCACTATTATCATTAGTATTACGATAATAATTACGGTTATTAAACATAACTAACCTCTAGTAGATTGTCCATGCTAATGGTAGTAAGTCCACACAAAGTACCATTATTAAATATTAATCATTAATTATTATTCTTAGGCACAATCGTTAATAATAAATTATAGTATCATTGACATCATAATGGGTATTATTACTAAGTTGGCAAATGATAATTATAACACTAATGTAATAATTACTTTTCAAATTAATATTGTAAATTATCATACGCCAACTACAATCCAAATCCTAAACACTTATCCTAGACCTAAACTCATGGACGAAAACCTAGTTCTACATCGAAACCCTAAAACTAAGGTAATCCAAACCTTAGGTTAAGACCTTGACCAAGAATATCGTATAAAGCTTGAATCTAACGATGTAACTTTACAATTGATGGTAGGGTTGGCTCTAAGGAATCATGTATTCGCTAAACAACACTAGTAGGTGATCCTAAACATAAGGTGATGATTCTTCCCCTTGAGCTTTCCATCTTCTCATTAGCTTAAGTTATAGTTTTTATTTAAATTCATAATTGACATCTCCCTTTATAATCACATGTGATAGCTAGTGGAAATTGTATTGTTGTATTACATGTTTTATGATTATCCTGTATAATTGCTCATGCTTGTGGATTTCTTTGTGTGGGTTGCTTATGGAACTTAAACTGGTACATTAGTGGAAAATTCCCACATATGAATGTACACCCATACTTGGGATGTAACTTGACTAGTTGTGATTATAATGGACCTTCGACTAGGTGGTTATCGAGTGGTGGTCTAGATGGATCATTGATGTGGGCCTACCATTCAGGGTTGTTGTGCCCAATGATTTTTAAGGATGGTCTTTATCGTATGGTTTTGATATTCGCCATATGTGGCATATTTTGATACTCGCCCTGTGTGGCTTATTTTAATATCTCCCTACGTGGTTTGTTTTTGTATTTGCCCTACATGGGTTCGATGTGTTATATTGTACAACCATGCAATGGTAAGCCCCATGTATTGTAATATGATTGGCCACTAGTCGACGGGGTTCCATTAAACATCCTAAGGTGATAGCCTCATGAGCCGGGGATGGTGGTAATGGGACACTATGCCCGAGCTGTCGGCCTACGCTGGGCTATACGCTCCCCGTAGTGACCTTGAGCTTATTTAAATTGGCTGATTGTAACTGGACTAATAATGGTTTGGCTAATCACGCATTCATAGCATATTGGCGATGACGGGTGGCTATTCTGGATGTTGTAGCACGTGCCCTAGAGTTGTTAGGGTATTGTTTCGCTAGCTCCCAGACCACCGACTATCGACCCTTGTTCCGACTGGATGTTTTTTCCAGGTCGATGATTGCATGGGTGGCGGCCCTGTCCGCACGGATGAGCATCCCCGGGGCGTGAACGCATTCCATACATCCATGCATTTAATAAGACTGCATTTACTTTGTTTTGGTTGTCTGGATGTTTTATAACTATGCTTACCTAATGCGGCGGTGTGTAATCTTGAGGGGAATTCACACTGAGTTGGCCACTCATCCATCAAAATATAACCGTACAGGTAGCACAGGTGGCTTTAGTGATATGCAGGTTTAGATTGATGAGGAGCCATTATGGGGGTCAAGGACACGTGGTTGTACCTGTCGAGGAAGCTGCGCGATCTTGCAGTTTTCGTTGTGTTTCATATGTTTTTAAATTTCTCATGTGTGTAATCTTATATTTGTTATTGTGGAGACATTGGTTTGTATAAGTCATTATGGGCAGCTCTTGTATATTTAAATGATAATGAGAACTTTCCTTTATGTCGATTTGTCCACGCTACGCTCATTTGCTTACTCTGATAAAGAAAAAAAAAATGTACACTCGAATTTGACCATCCTTTAAGGTTAACACTCGGGTTTTTGGGAAACGGGTCGCGTACTCGGGTCCTGAAGAGTCGGGTTGTTACAGCAAAGCAAGCCTGGGATATATTAGAAATGACACACAAAGGTACATCAATTGTCAAGAAATCTAAAGTCCAACTCCTCACAACTAAATTTGAAGAAATTCATATGGAGGAAAATGAAATGTTTATGGACTTTTACACTAGATTGAACGACATTGTAAACTCAATGTGGGGTCTTGGCGATAAAATCCCAGAAAGTAAAGTGTGTGCAAAAATACTACGCTCTCTTCCTGAACGGTTCAATTCTAAGGTAACCGCAATCTAGGAACTTCGTGATACGGATAATATGAGGGTAGAAGAATTAGTTGGTTCTTTACAAACCTATGAATTAAGTTTAAAGCTCCTAAAGGTAAATCTATTGCTTTGAAGTCATCTAAAGGTATTACTCAAGAAAATTCAGATTCAGAAAATTCTGAAGATGATATGGCCCTTTTGGCGAAAAAGTTTTATAAGATTTTCAAAAGTAAGAAAAGAGTCGACTTTCAAAAGGCAAATGAAAAGAAACGTTCTAAACCTAAGTCTAAAACTTGGAAGTCTTTGAAAGATAGTCAATGTTACAACTGTCAAGAATATGGGCATTTAGCAAACAAATGTCCTAAAAAGGACAGATCCAAAAGGAAGGGTATGTTGGCTACTTGGGATGAATCGTCTGATTCTGAAGCCTCTTCTGAATCAGAAAATTCAGAAACCGAGTCGGGCAGTGAACTTAAGGCCCTTATGACTCTAGCCAAGTTTACTTTTTCAGATCACGATCATTCAACAAGTGAAGAAAATTTGGATAGTGATCATGAAAACGATGAAGATCTTCAAGATGCTTACAATGCCTTATATAAGGAAAGTTGTAAAATTGCTGTCAAACTTAAACTTCAAAAAGAAAAGTTTTTTAAACTCAAAGAATGTTTTGAAACCCTTGTTTTAGAAAAATCCCAAATTTCAGATTGTTTTGAAAAATCAAAGTGTGATCTGGATTTCAAAACCTCCCTGATTGAAAATTTGAAATCTGAAAATGAGAAACTTAAAAATGAAGTATCTTCTCTTCTGAGTTTGAAAGACACATGGAGATATGCCCAAGGTGATCCAAAATTAGAAAAATTATTATCCGGATCAAGAAAAAGTGGCGATCGATCCGGGTTGGGCTATGATAAAAACACGTCTCCTAAACAAAAGAATACTCCTTCCAATTATGTGAAAGGAGAGACTTCTAACTCAAAAGGAAAAGGTACTAGTCAAGCTTTTTCTGAAAATACAAAAACTTTTCAAAAACCCAAAAGCAGCTATATAAATTTCAAAAATCAGATTCGAAACCCAGTAGCTGAAAAAATAGTTGATTACTTAAGGAGCTATTAAAATCTAACTCAGTAGGTCACTCTTACAACTGTAAACAAAAGAAGACCAACTATTCTCCTAAACCCAAAACAGTTCTGAAATGGGTTCCTAAGGTTGCCTGTTTGGTTGCTCACACTGCTTTCAAAGCTACAAGCCATTCGAAATGGTACCTTGATAGTGGATGCTCCAGACATATGACAGGCGATAAAGCGCTATTCACCGATCTTAAAGATATGACTGATGGGTCAGTCACATTTGGTGATGGTAGCAACTGCAAGATAATTGGCAAAGGTACGGTCCAACTCTATAACCTTCCCTTATTTAAAATGTTTTATATGTGAGGGTTTAAAGCACAACCTGTTGAGCATATCTCAAATATGCGATAACAACCATAATGTTAAATTTTCTAATCAAGGTTGTGAAATTATAAATGAAAAGGGTTCTGTAATATTAACTGGTCGTAGAACTTCTGAAAACTGCTATATAGTAAGCGATGGTAGCTCATCTAAACAAACGTGCTACATGGTCCATACCGATGAGACAAAATTATGGCATAAACGCCTCGGACATGTACACTACCGAAATTTATAGATTGAGCAAAGGAGAACTAATAGAGGTCTACCTAAGATGCAAAAAGTAGACAAGATTTGTGGTGAATGCCAGTATGGTAAACAAACTAGGAGCTCTCACAAAAAGGTGAACTCCAATACCACCACAAGACCACTCGAGCTTCTCCACATGGATCTTATAGAACCAACAAGAACGGAAAGTCGAGGTGGCAAAAAATACATCTTAGTTATCGTAGATGATTATACAAGATACACTTGGGTTTCATTCTTGAGGGACAAATCAGAAACCTTGATGAAGTGAAAAAGATTATAAAACGGATTCAAACTGAAAAATGTTCTCAAGTCAACAAGATCCGTAGTGATCATGGATCCGAATTTGAAAATAGCGGTTTTGAGAAATTCTGTAGCGATCAAGGAATATCGCATGATTCTCTGTACCTAAGACTCCTCAACAAAATGAAATTGTCGAGAGGAAAAATAGAGTGCTTCAAGAAATGGAAAATGTTATGTTAAATAGCATGAAGCTCCCTAGGAATCTCTGGGCTGAAGCAGTGAATACTGCCTGCTACATTGTTAACCGTGTTTATATTTGCAAATCTAATAATAAAACGGCTTATGAAATGTGGTTTGAGAAAAAGCCTTCTGTCAAATACTTTCGAGTTTTTGGCAGCAAGTGCTATATATTGCGTGACCGTGAAAATTTGGGAAAGTTCGACACTAAAAGTGATGAAGGGATCTTTTTAGGATATTCTTTAAACAGTCGTGCATATCGTGTTCTGAACAACAGGACCAGTGTGATTCAAGAGTCAATAAATGTTGTGATTGATGATCATTTGAATACACTTGTCCCTAGTTCAGATAATGATGAAGTTCTTATACTTGAAAAATAAGAAACTTCATCAAGTGAAACTAATTCTGAATTAAGGACTTTTAAAGATCATCCAACTTCTCAAATACTTGGAAACCCTCTCACTAGTGTGCGCACTCGTAGACAATTAGAGGACATATGTAACTACGTATGCTTTACATCCCAGATAGAACCGGTTAACGTGAAAGGAGCACTTTCGGATGAAAACTGGATAGTTGCGATGCAGGAAGAACTTAATCAGTTTGTCAGAAATGATGTCTGGTACCTTGCTCCTAGACCTAAAGATAAACATATTATTAGAACAAAATGAATTTTCAAAAACAAATCTGATGAACTTGGAAATATTATTCGAAATAAAGCAAGGCTAGTTGTACAGGGGTATACACAAATTGAAGGTATTGACTATAATGAAACATTTGCCCCTGTAGCTCGTCTTGAATCAATCAGACTTTTTATCTCCATTGCTTATTTTAGGAAGATTAAAATTTACCAAATGGATGTAAAAAGTGCCTTTTTGAATGGTGATTTACATGAAGAGGTATATGTTGAACAACCTACAGGGTTTGAAGATCCTAAATTTACTGATCATGTGTATCGTCTTAAGAAGGCTCTCTATGGTCTGAAACAAGCTCCCAGAGCATAGTACGAAAAACTGACTAAGTTTTTACTGAGTCATAATTTTCAGATGGGATGTGTTGATAAGACGCTCTTTGTTAAGAAACATAACGATGATATTCTAATGGTTCAAGTATATGTTGACGATATATTTATGGATCAACCTATACTAACATGACTGTTGAGTTTGTAGATTTAATGAAGTCTAAATTCGAAATGAGCATGGTTGGAGAATCAAATTATTTCCTGGGGTTGCAAGTAAAACAACAACCTAATGGAATTTTTATCTCTCAAACCAAATATGCTCTGAACTTAATTAAGAAATTTGGATTTGAGAATGGTAAAAATTTTGATACTCCTATGAGTACAACTTTGAGACTCTCAAAGACTCTACAGGTAATGATGTGGATCCTAAATTGTATCGTAGTTTGATTGGTAGTTTGCTTTATTTGACTGCAAGTAGACCAGATATCGCTTTGAGTGTTGGTATTTGTGCTCGTTATCAGTCAAATCCTAAAGAATCTCACTTAACTGCTGTTAAGCGGATTATGCGATATGTCGCAAGTTCTGCTAAACTGGGTCTCTGGTATCCACATGAGACTAGTGTTCAATTAGCCGGGTACTCAGATGCTGACTGGGCTGGAAACATTGATGATAGGAAATCAACCAGTGGTGGTTGTTTCTACATTGGAAATTGTCTTGTTTCTTGGTTAGCAAGAAGCAAAGTTCTATATCGCTATCAACAGCTGAGGCTGAATACATTGCTTCTGGAAATGCATGTACTCAGCTTGTTTGGATGAAACGTATGTTAAGCGATTATGGAATTACACAGGATTCTATGATTTTGTTTTGTGATAATTCCAGTGCAATAAATATCTCAAAAAATCCAGTTCAGCATTCACGTACTAAGCATATTGACATTAGATTTCATTACATTCGTGAATTAGTGGAAGAAAAATTAATATATTTGGATTACATTCCTACCGAGACTCAACTTGCGGACATTTTCACTAAACCGCTCGACAAAAGCAGGTTTAATAAATTAAAGTTTGATCTCGGTATGTGCAATTTAAATTGAATTTGCATGCTTTGGTGTATCATAATGTACATATGTTTGATGTTTTATTTGCTTAATTTGGAAATCATTTGAAAAATTACAAATTTTAGTCGGTACTCGACCAGTCGTGAGTGTACACGACCGGTCGTGATACGACCGGTCGAACACATCCACGACCGGTCGTGAAACTCGTGAATTCACTTTATTTGGGGATTTGGCTCTTCTTTTCATTTCCTTTTGTTTTTGTTTCTCTAACGAGCCTAGCCTCGACCGGTCGAACCCACCTTCATGATACTTCAAGGTTAGTGGTTCTTGTACAGATTCTTGTTATTGGTGTTTCAATTTCACTCTTGTAGAATCTATTTGCTCTTTCATTGCAAGTTTGGGGTTTTCTCTTGAAAAATCTGTTCTATCAAAACCCCACTTCTTCTTTCTTGCATCTTATAGTTTCCTTGATTCCTCCCTTTGAAAATGGATGCTAGGGGTAAAAAGAAAACTACACGTGGTCCCTCTTCATCTAGATCAGCATCTATTGCACAACATCATCTTCGCTCTCCCGAAAATGATCCTTCAGATGCACGGGATTTGCGTATGCGCAATATTATTGTTGAGCGTCCTGTTAATGTTAATCACATTGCTTCCTTTGGTATCCTTCCTCTGTTGGAATCTGTGGGATGGGATAACATCTTACATTGGGGTGGAGCTGCATACCAGTCCATTGCCCAATCCATGTTTGCATGTATTGTGATTCTTCTCTTGAGAATTTAACCTTTAAAGTTGATACTCAAGAAGGATTATTTTCAGTGGATCGACATTTGATTGCTCACCTTATGGAAATACCTGTCAATGATGAGGGCATTCCGATTCATATTTACATGACAAACTCTCAGAATCTGAACGAAAAATGCTTACTAGAGATTTGTGTAATTTGGATGTTCACTGGACTCATAAAGGTCATGCACTTCCCTTAAGGTACTTGTTACCCAGACACAGAGTGCTTCACATGATTTTCATCTCAAATCTATATCCACGTTCTGGTAATAAAACCGAACTCACTGCTTCATGGTTCGTGTTTTGCATTCTGTCATCTCTGGTGCGAAAATCTGTCTACCTTCGTTAATTTGTCACTCCATTATTTTGTCTCGTCACCATCAGGTCATAGTGATATTCCCTTTGGTTATTTGATGACTATGCTCGCAATCATATGCTCGTGGCTATGCCTGTTAGAGAAAAAACCCATCCATCATCTCCCTTTTAATAATTCCAATCTTAACAAGATGAATTTAGAATTGATTCCTGGCCAAGTGGATGTTGGTAGCAGTGGTGCTGAAGCAGGAAATGCAGATCAAGCTGGTGATCTTCCTGAAGACGTGAATATGGATGATTTATTTGAAGAACTTGAGTCAGACTCGGCTGATGATCCTGACTTTCAGCCTTCTGATTTTGATGAGAGGTTGAATTCTCTTCAAGAACAGGTGGCTCAAATTCGTGTTACCCAAGACACTCAATTTTCTTATTTACGCAAATATATGAGGCGGGTTGCTAGGGGTTTACACAAAATTGATCCATCTAATCCTGCTCCCTCTTCTGGTTCTGACTGAATTTTTATTTGGTCTGTAAAACTAATATTTTCTTTGCTTTTGGTCTGAACTTTGCATGCTTACTGACTTTTTGTTGATTTATGCACTTTGCTCTCTTGCATCTATATTTTCCTTATCCTTGCTGCCCTTCTTCCTTTATCATTTTGTGTCAAAAGGGGGGAGGGAGAAGTTTGGGTGGCTTTGGCTTTGGTTGGATTTAATGATTATGATTAGGTTCTCATTCATGTCTATTTAAATATGGATGTGCTGCTATTGCTCAGGGGGAGTTAAACTTCTCAGGGGGAGTTATGCTAGATATTGCTTATGATGTCTATATAACTGGTGCATGATTCTCTATTTGAACCTGTTGTGCCTGTACTTCTCTTATTTCTATTGGAAGTATTATTATTTGGGTGTTTTGTCACAAATTTGACAAAGGGGGAGATTGTAAGTGCTATGGTCTCATGATCCTTTGGTTGTCAAATTTTGTTGTGTCAAAACATCTATCTGTGTCTTGTGTTTGTATGATAGTTTATATGTATTCAAGACACTGCATAAACACTTCATGACATTGGATGTCTTTAAGAAATACAAAGTGTACTTCATCATCCTATCAATGTTTAAACTATAATGTTGAAGTTCAAGTCTCAAGAAGCTACAATGTTGAAGTTCAAGAAGCTACAATGTTGAAGTTCAAGTCTCAAGAAAAACTCAAGAAATGACTTCAAGCAACGCATGAAGTAGTTTTCACGCTGATGAAGATCTCAAGATTAAAGCTAAACAAGTTCGAGATCTCAAGCTTGATATGGTTCAAATATCTACATTTGTTGAATGGTTGAAGTTCAATGTCCATACGACATGTTTCAGGTTTGACTGACCTTAGGTTGACCTTATAAGTAGGTCACTTTGGATACATAAATCAAATGTTTATTTTTACATAAGTTTGGTCTATTCTACGACCAGTCCTAGCTCCTGTTCGACCAGTCCTAGCATTGGTTCGACAAGTCCAAGAAATTCCACGACCAGTCCTAAGTTGTTGAAGATTTTTAGAATTTTTTGGTACACCCACGACCAGTCCTGGAGGTCCTTCGACCGGTCGTAGGAGTGTCTTCGACTCGTTCTCGACCAGTCGTAGAGCTACAACTCAAAGTCCAGCAAGATAATCTATGGTCCTACGACCAGTCGTAGAGAGCTACGACCAGTCGTAGGCTTCCCACGACCAGTCGTGGAACGACTTTCAAAGATCGCTCTCAATATTTCAAATATCTGTTAGAGCTACGACCAGTCGAAGGTTTCTAAGACCAGTCGTAGATGCGATTTTTGTTTCTATAAATTGAACACGAAATTCAGAGTTTTGATAATTCAACTCGATTCAATTCAAGAAATTTCAAGTGATCACTCTGAGATAAGTCTGTGTTTATTTTAAACTAAGTTGTGCTTATTTAATATTCCTTTTTGCTAGCTTATTTAATTTGATTTTGTTTCTGTATTTCAATCTTATTTGAAAAGAGGAATTACCTTATTCCTTCTTCTTGGAATCAAAATCAAATATAGCTACGCCCAACTAGTTAAAATTAAAATCTATTAGAATTTAGAAACATATTAAAGTAAGTATTGGAAATTGAACTTTGACATTCAATCATCTACTCCGATTGGTTCTACTGGGCTGCTACGAAAAGGAGAAATCCAGGTATTTTACAATTCTGTAAAATTTCATTACTTTTGGTTTTTGTTTGAGGTTAAGCCAGAAAAATCTCATTGTATTGGTTTTTTGAGGTTAAGCCAGAAAAATCTCATTGTATTAGTTATCTGAGGAGAGCCAGAAACTCAAAAAAGAGGGGTTTTTGAATTGTGTAAGCCCGAGTGAAAAAGACACAATTGTAAAGGTTTTGGGTGAACCTGTGAAAACCTATTTGATAGTGAACGCTAATATCCCCTGTGTGAGGATATTAGGAGTGGAGTAGTAGCATTCTGTGTGGCTGTTGAAAGACAGTTGGTGTACACACAGGCGAACCACTATAACTCTTTGTCTTGTGGATTGAATGTGCTTAATTTTCATATCTTTATCATTCAATTGTGTGGAATGTACAAGTGGATGTGAATGTTGTAATTATTTACATTTCAAGCAAGTGTGGGGATTGTTGTAATAATTTAGATCTATATTTCTGCATTTAATTTCAATTCCTTGCTATTCATTTATTTCTATTAAAATTGAGTCCTTGATCCAAAAGATGTTCTAGAAATAAGGTTGTCCTACCATAAGCCCTTGTTTATTATGGTGTAAGGTTGTCCTTAGAACTGAATTTGTATCAATCTCTCAATACTTATTTATCAAGGTGATTTGATTTAGCATTGTGAATTGATTTATAATGTAAGGCTATTGGTTTCTTTTATTTCCGCTGATTTTATTTTTAATTTGGCATAGTCCTATTCACCCCCCCCCCCCTCTAGGACATATAACTTGGCCTTTTCAGTCCTCTCACTAATCTTTAAATTCATTATCGTCAGATTCAATGAACTCTGGTTGCCTCTTCAACCAAGATATGAATTCGTCCTCACTAGGCACCCTGTTGGTCCTTTATAGCATCGCTGCAAGAAATCTTTGTGCTTCCTGCGCAATATTCGATAACATTGTTATATTGAAATCGCATAAAGTAAGGAAGATATATATATATTATATATATATATATCTATATATATATTGATGTGGTGTGTATGGTGTGTGTGGTGTGTGTTGTGTGTGTGTGTGTGTGTGTGGTGTGTGTACATACCCTTCTCACTCGTCGTAGCTGGGATTACTCTTCAATACCCATGTACGAGCTTGTTCTTATTCGATACCCGCTAGGATACACTTTGACCCGAACCTACTGGACCAACATTGTCATCATTAGGGTCATCATCAACGGTATCTTCCAACTTACATAGTCCCGGAATGACTCCATTAAACCGTTTTTCCAGCTTTTCCAGTAGGCTTGTTTTCTGTTTTCCTTTATATTGGTAGCAGAATAGAACTGTCTCCTCTTGGATGTACTGCTCTGCAATACAACCCCCAGGTCGTGTCTTGTACGGACATAGGCCTTGAATGTCTTCATGAACCTGACAAAGTTAATGATACATTACATATACATGCAAATGTAGATGTTAAGCCGATTTATTATTATTAAGCTCACAGCGTACCTTTCGAATGGATATATCCATCGATAGTATACAGGACCACACATATGCGAGCCCGTAAGGTAAAGGATTGACTAATGCATCATAATGACAAATATCGATGGCGGGAATATAGTTTTTAAGCTGACATAAGTCCTAGCCATGCCCCTCTCAAGAGTAAGGAGTGTTTGAAGGTTTACGGTTGTTGAGCACAAGGCATTAAAGAAGGTGCAAAAGCTTGTAATTATAGGACAAATGACTTTCCTATCCCTAAATATATGCTGGATGAGAAATGGGAGAAGATGTTACATCAACACATGGTAAGAATGAGACTCCATTCCCTTTAAATCCACGTAATCTTCCTTTAAATGGTCATCCAATTCGCACTAAAACCGATCGGAACACGGAGCTCATGCAAAGTTTGGATGAAAAGTTTTTTCTCTTCTTTTCTTAGACAGAAAGGACCTTGTTTCTGAATCACCTTGTCATTGTTCTTTTTCAGCCATAGACGCTTCTTAATTCCCAATTGTTTCAGGTCCCTGCATGCATTAGCATCATCCTTGGTTTTGCCAGGCGTGTTCAACATCAAGGCAACAAGGATTTCACATATATTTTTCTCAATATGCATGACATTAAGGTTTGTGATGCACGGGAATATCTTTCCAATACTCCAGATCAAATAATATAGACCGTTTGAAGAACCACGGTGATTCAACATCATCCGCTAGCTCTCGTCGGCCTCCATCATACCCCTTATATTACTCTTCCCAGTTTTCCCCCACTGCATATTCAAGTTTGTGTTTGTCTTTTGATTTCAATCACATCCAGACGGATCGGTTGACGTCGTATCTCCACCTTCTTGTTGAACGTGCCAGCACTTGTGTCCTTCCTAGCCTGTTCTGACATTGGCAACCATCGTCTGTGGCCCATATAAACAAGTTTTTTCCATATTCGAGTTGCGAAGAATCTGTGTTGGGACCACATACAGGACAACCATACTTAACCTTTGTCCTACAACCAGAAACATTACCATATGCTGGAAAGTCATGGATTGTCCAAAGTAGAACGACACGCATGTTGAATTTGTTTCATGGTATGCATCGAACGTCGTGACCCCTTCTCGCTATGACTTTTGCAGTTCATCAATCAATGGCTGTAAATAAACGTCAATATCCTTTCCTAGTTGTCGTGGTCCCTTAATGAGCAAAGTCAATATAGTAACTGAGGTTTCATGCAAAGTTTTGGTGGAAGGTTGTACATCACATACATAACGGGCTATGAACTATGCGACATACTGAAAGCGCTGAATGGGTTAAACCATCTGTAGCCAAACCCAATCGAACATTGTGAGGCTCAGCTGAAAAATCTGTATGTATAGTTGTCATCAAGATTCTTCCATGCAATAAAATCAGCCGGATGCTCCATCTTTTCATGTTGAAATTTCCTGATTGAGTGCCAAGACATTTCTTTCGCCAACCATGGTACACTGAACATTTCTTTGTAGCCTTGGTGTTAATGGAAAATACCTTAACACCTTCCTAGGTATTTGAGATTGTTTTCTCTCAGAATCCATTTCAGTCTTATACCTAGAAGTTTTACAATTTGGACAAAGTGGTTTTCATCTCGTTCTCTCTCCAGTATAAGATGCAGTCATTTGGACAAGCATAGATTTTCACATAAACAAGACCCAACTTTGTAATGATCTTCTTCGCTTGGTAGGTATTAGTTGGGGCCTTGTTACCAGAAGGTAAACCTTCTTTAGTAGTTGAAGGAGCTCTTTTAAAGATTTTTTCACTCCATCTATGATTCACCTTTAATTTGGAAAGCAGTATAATGAAAGTCAGCACGGTGAAATCTGGGCCCCAGGGTATAGCTCAGTCATCGCGTCTCACAGATTTTCTTCAAAATCATTGGTTTCATTTTTCTCCAAAGACACCTTCAACTACAGGGGTCACATTCGGCTCATCCTGTACAGCTTCATCTAGGTTATTACCACCAAGTTCTTGAACGATCACGTTGTGAACCTCATTTAAGTTCGAGACACTATGGTATTGTTGTGAACTTGATTCACGTACAGTACACTTAGGTGATACATGCCCCCATGCATGCTCCAACCATATAGGGGTCGAATCCATTTTTCATTAGATGTATTTCCATATCATCATAAGAACCGAAAAATGTTGCACATCTGCAAGTGGTGCATGGACAAGGAACGGATTCTCTACAAGGAAGGTTTTCTTGTGCAAACTTTGGAAAACTTCTTATTCCAGCAATAAAACGTGGGTATGGGAAACTTAGTGTCATCCACTTCCTATTCATTACAGTCGAATCTCGATTAACCAAGGGGCCCATTTTCAACCTGCCCTTACCAAAAATTAAAGTTAGAAATTAACTTAATGCACCATCCTCCTCAAAGTTGGAAATGAAGGAAGTGTTATCAGATGATTAGACCCAAATAGATATTATATCCCAATACAATGTATTAAGGAGTTTGCAATCATTGTATTTTTTATAATAAATAATAATGTAATTTATAAGTAAAATTTAAACCACTTGCATAGATGAAAAGTCTCGCATGCAATTCTAATATATCAAGTACTTAAAAATTTATTGAATAAACATGAGTATTCACACCCATAAATATATATTTTTTTATACCTAGTATGTCCAAGATTATTGTTTTTTTCATGCATACTCATACTCTTCACATGATCTTTAGCAACTTCACAGGTGGATACCACATTCAGCCACATTCCTAGTTGACGTAAGTCCCAAAACAAATGTGTTATGTTTCAACAAAGGTATGATTTGAGTTTTAACAATGTCAGGGCTTGGTTTCAACGAAGGTATGATTTGAGTTTTAACAATGTCAAATGTCTGGTCCATGACTACCTACCTAACTCATTGGACGAACAAAGAGAGTGGGTTTCAAATGCCCAGGTAATACGTCAGCTACCAACTAGTATTAATGGTACCTAATAAAATAAAAAATGACCAATAGAGCCATGGTGGACACTTGCATTTGGGGAAGCCCTCTTTATAGTTGTCGAATGTTTCTTCTTTATTTTTTTTTTTTTCTCCATAGGAAAGAAGGTAAGGCATCCAAATTCATTTTTTCAGTTAGCTTCTTCAAACACACTGCAATAAGGTTTCTTAGGAGAAACCCTCCTATTAGTAGATAGAAACCAGCTTCCTTGATGGCCTCATGGAAGAAGAACATCCGCTAGAAAAGACGAGAAAACCAATTGAGAGCATGGAGAAGCTTGTCTTTGTATGACATTCTTGTAAATTTGAGAATTGGGAATAATAATAATAAAAAAAAAGCGAAATACCAAATAAGCTAAAATAGAAAGTACATTTCTGCAACAGCAAACGGCAAGTGCTTGCAGCCATTTTGTGAACTTGCTAAACATGTTGAATTAGATGTAAGTTTAATAAATCCTATTAATTATTGCTAGAATGGGATTAACAAGAGGCCATTCACAAATGCATCATCATTGTAAATCAAGAAACTGTTTGTCAGTTACAGATTACAGAATCGATGAATCTTTTTTTTTTAAATCCAGAATTTTTAAGTGAAAAAGAAGAAAAAACAAAGCGAGGGAGAAAATAGATTACAGCAATATGCCCCTCACTACTAACCAATAAAACAAAGAGGACTTTCCCTGGCCATACCATGACCCCATACGCTCATCTTTATCACGATGAGTAAAATAGTCTTTTCCAGCTACCATTTTTGCCTCTGCCTATCAGCAACATCACTATCCTTCCTAGGCACTTCAGGAGAATACAAGATGATGGCAGTGAACATTGTCTTGTGTTCATGGTAATGGCTGCCATCATCAATCATAACTCACCGTTGAGCATCTTTCTGCCCATTTTCATGTGTGGATTGAGGTTTGGAACCAATTTCAAGCATTATTTGGAATTGAGTTGAGGTTGCAAGAAGCCCTAACGAATCTCTTTGAGGGGTGGACTGGAGGACCATTTTCTAGGAAGGAGATCTTTTGTGAAAGATTTTCCTGCCAGCTATCTGAGGGTGGCAATGGGGCTGATGGCCTGACCCTGTGGGGCCATGCCTAGGGCCTATAGAATCTGACAAAGGCCAGGCCCGTGCTTGAAATCTATGCTTGCTGTCCAGATCAGGCTGGGCCAGAGATGAATGGCTCAATCCAATCAAGTTGGCGACCTCATGTGGAAAGAATGTATGGCTTAAAGACGCCTGGAATGGTACCCATTCAACTTACATGTGTAGTTTAAGGATCGTTGGATCCAAGTTCAAGTTTCAATGATCCAAACCATTTATATGAGGGACTCGTTGTGGTTAGTGGAAACCCTAAATAAATAAATAATAAATCTTAGATTGGATATTTCAAACTTTTGAGGAAATGGTGGAAATGCACATCTTAGTGACTTAGTCTAGCCCTTCAATCACATTTCTGAATGTATATGAATGCTTGTTCCAGTAACATAACAGACATTACACCAAATTAAAAGACATTCAAATTGATCTCGCAAACTGACAAACCAACAAATTTTCTGGAATTCCCTTCAAGATTATATATATATATATTATAATATATATATATATAATATATATATATATATATATATATAATATATATATATATATATGTTGAATGAAAGTTAGTTGATGTTTGCAAACACTACGACCAACCATTGTAGCAGTGTGCAAAAAGTCAGATGCATCTTAGTAGCTCCATACCACTGCTTGATTCCTGATGAATGCAATGCAATGGATTAACATGTTTTATGACACGTGTAGTGGATGAGTCACCAACATTTTAAATGGTGTAAATGCACATGCTATTCTAGCACTTCAATTATATTTTTCAATGTATATGAATGCCTGGGCCAGTAACATAAAAGACATTGAAAAAAAAAAAAAAAAACCATAGAAATTCAAATTGATGTCACAATCTGACAACCCAAAAAAAAAATTCTGGAATTCCTTTCAGGATCTTAAGACAATCCACTGACATCACCATAATTACCTTTAAATCACATCCAATCCACCCTATCCCTTCAAAATTGCTTGGGACGTGTTTGGTTCAAGGGATTAAAAGGGATTGGAAGGTTTAATCCCGGGATTGGTCGGGCGTCCCAAACAGACTGGAAATAGCAATCCCGGGATATAGCAATCCCATAGATCTTGCACCAATCCACTGACGCAGCTATCATTACCTTGAAATCTGTGCAATCCACTCTAATACCATCCAATCTGCTCGGCCAAATAGGCCCTAATGGTGGGCGTTCAATCACCACAGTTTCCTATGGTGTGGTCCACCTGAGATTTGGCCCTAAAATGAGCTGAAAAAAATGAATGGCCTGCATACACATATTATGGTGGAGCCCACAAAGCATTTTTAGGGCCCATTTGGCCTGTGGTGATTGAAAGGGATTGAATGGTATTAGGGTGGATGGCCTGGATTTCTAGGTATTGATGGTGTTGTCAGTGGATTGTCTTCAGATACATGAGATTGCTAATCCCTGGATTGATATATCCAGTCTGTTTGGCATGCCCGGCCAATACCGGGATTAAACCTTCCCATCCCTTCTATCCCTCAAGCCAACACGTCTCAGGGATTGGGATCAGATCACCGACTCTGTTTGGCACGCCTGACCAATCCCAGGATTTAACCCAATCCCTTCCAATAACATCCAATCCCTTCCAATCCGACCAGCCAAACGCGCCCTTAGATTTCAGAAACAGAGAGAAGGGAATGCGGATTGAAGGATTGAAAGATTTGAGAAAGAGATAAAGAGGGAGAAAGAAATAAACTAACCGTACATGCTCCGTCTTCTTCTCCTTCTCCTTCTTCTTCTCCTTCTTGTAGCGAAATGGGTTTTTTGAAAATAGACAGGGGAATGCGGCCTTGAGACAGGGAGAGAGGGTGAGGGAGATCGGGAGATCGAGAGAGGGCAAGGGAAAGAGAGAGAGACTGAGTGCGAGAGAGAGAGATGGAGAGATGGGTTCGTCAGCGAGCGGGAGAAAATGGCGGACAAGGGTTTTGTTTTTGGAGGGGTTTGGGGTTTTAGAGGGGCGCGTGACAGACAACTCCCAGGACATTTTATGGTTTTAGGACCGTGAGGCCCACTGTGATGTATTTCATATATCCATTCCGTCCATTAATTTTAAATTATTATTTTAAGTGCTAATAAAAAAAATAGTTAGATCGAATCTGTAAGGAGACCACACAACATATTAACAGTAGAAATTTAATTTATATTATTTCTTATGGTGTGGTCCACTTAGACACTTAATCTACATAATTTTTGGTCCCATGCACTAAAATTATATATCAGAATTTTTGGACGGCTTAGATCAAACACATATATTCCAATGGACCTCATGGATCCCCTTAAGCACCATCTATATTTAATATGTTTTAGGTGGGGAGGTACGCTTTAGCTACAGAGCACTTAGGCTATAGTTACAGATTAAATCCGTAACTATATTGCTACGGATTAAATCCGTAGCTAAAAGCTTTCAACCTCCATAGCCGTTGCTCGATTTTTTGGTAGCATTTTCTAGGTTTTTAAAATTTGTTCATAAGGGTTCAAAGAGCGTAGCTTGGCTTGTAAGGAATATTCAAGGCTTGATCGAATAGGGTAATCACTATCTCGTAATTTTCTGCTTTTATAGTACATTATTGTCGATTTGTATGGAATATTCAAAAGCATAGCTTGGCTTGTAGGAATATCAAGGCTTCTGCTTTTTACCGCTAGGATTTTCTATGTTAAATTTAGAATGTTTGTGATTAGACTTAATTGTGTTATTGGAATACTTTGCTTGATTCAACCCTGTGTGCTTCCACGGTCCTTGCTAATAGTACTGTAACAAAAAAGGCCCCACCCAAAATGTTTTATGTGATGAGTGGTTCACCTCTAATTCCAACCATTAAATTATTGGGTTTTCTTTTCTTCCTTTTTTTTTTTTTTTAATACTTTAGATCGTACCTAGATGGTCGGCAATTTTTTACTTAGAATCCGGCCCAAATCAAACTTGAATTATAATGGTTTGAGTATGGGTCCTAAATTTCAACTCAATTCTCAAGCATCCAGCCCGTGGACACGACTTGAAGAAACCCATTTACACCACTACTAATCTCCAATCGGTGGACATTTATTCGTTGGTGATTTGGACCTTGAGTATTTTCCATTTGGACAGTCATCAGTGAGAATCATCCATTCAGTGTGGTTTTAGACTACGACTCCATCAACAGTGGGGCCCATGATGTGGACGGGCTGGATTTCGGGAATTGCAAGCAACACCTACGTGGTTTATGCATGCGAGCTTATTAAGTAATTCACACATCCAAAATAGAACGAGTCTGTTTTGAAAATTGATTGGATATTATTCAATTGACAATGTCAAATCCTAACATGTCATCGTAGCCAACGGCAGTCTTATCCCGCTACTCGTCCTGTGCTATTCGTGCGAGGAGAGATAGAAAAGACGCGCCTGCCAAAGCCATGCACGTATGCCAAATCCGTTTCATGTGTCAGGTGAGACTCCACATGAACATGGCTGGTTCCAAAAGCCAGGCTGTTCCATTCATCAGGTGGGTCACACAAGTTAGTTGAATATAAGATGTCCATGAT
>JAJHSJ010000057.1:0-47451 GCA_021015155.1 Magnolia officinalis | reverse complement strand
TAGAATGTTAGGTTCTGAGTGTGAATAACCTAGCGATTTTCGGATATAGACCCTTAAGGTCTTTGCCTTCAAGAATTCTCAAGGCTGATAGGCCCCTTGTTCTTCCTATAGGACATGTCGCCTAGGAGAGTGAACCAAGCGACTCCCACTCCCTCGTCTGAGTCTAACGCAGCCCCAATAGCACCCGTGACTGTAGATCAGCTTCAATAGATGCTGCAGGGGATGACTACTATCCTTCAGGGGCAGGGCAGGGCATGCCTCCCGCTGGTTACACCAGCCCAAGCAAACCAGGAGCGTGCGAGCTCCCTTTTTCGAGACTTTCGACAACACGATCCCCCGCATTTTTGAGGTGAGTCAGACCCTACTGCAGCAGAGATATGACACTTTTAGGTGGAGAAGATATTTGACATTATGAGATGTACGACCCAACAGCGGGTCCCGTTAGCTGTATTTCTTCTCCAGGGTAAGGCTTAGCACTGGTGGGCATCAGTCGCCCGAGCGGCAACCGTCGATTTTTAGTGGACGTGGGAGGATTTTGTTGACACGTTCGACCAAAAGTTCTTTCTCAAGCATATTTGACAGCAGCGCGCATTAGAGTTCGAGACTCTAGTCCAGGGGAACATGTCTGTGTAGCAGTATGAGGCACGTTTCGTCGAGCTATCGAGGTTCGCGACGTATCTTGTTGATGTTGAGGGGCAGAAGGCCCGCCGTTTTGAGAGCGGCTTGCGTCCTGCCCTTAGGAGCCGTGTAGTCAGGCACAATGTTTCGACATTTGAGAAGTATGGAGAGGGCCCAGGTCTACGAGCCAGATGGGTACGATTTGCAGAGGGCCCGTGACTAGAGAGGAGATCAAAAAAGGAAGGCGCCCTCCGGTAGCTCCGACCGCAGCAACAACGCCACAGCGCGACGCACGACAAGTCCAGCATTCCGAGCACCAGTGGCACCTCTAGCACTACCTCCAGGACCTCCCAAGTGCTCGCTTTAGATGGGGTAGGACGGGACATCCTAGGCACGAGTGTCCCCATCCACAGCTGCAGTAGCCGAGGCACCACTACATCCCTCCACAACAGCCCCCACAGAAAGCAGCAACAGCAAAGCCAAGCACCAGCCTCCGAGACATCCTCACAGCAGCAGATGCAGCGGATCAGGCCACCACAGTGGCAGCAACAGCAATAGAGACCTCAGAGGGGACATGCACCTCCCCAGAAGGCTTAGGGCAGATTTTATGCCGCTTAGCAGGACCCTCGGTCATTAAGAGGAGTCGTCGAAGGTACTCTCCCTGTTTCTGCATGCATTGCACATGTATTATTTAATTCTGGTGCATTGCATTCCTTTGTGGCTGAGGATTTCTACCGATCGACCGGTTTGCCATTAGAGTTTGCTCGTGAGGGTATGTCGGTATCGACGCCCTTGAGGAAGACTATAGTGTTGGGCCAATTTTGCTTGTCTGACCCGTTCTGGTTGGGGATATCTTTTTGCCTGCTGACCTGTTCGTGTTGCCGATGTCTGAGTTTGATGTCATCATGGACATGGATTGGCTTGCCGAGTACCACGCTATATTGGACTGCTTCGTGAGGACAGTCATGCTCTGTATACTTGGTGTGCCACTGTTCCAGTTTGTTGCCGAGCCCAGAGGAGAGCAGCCTTCCTGCCTATTGTTGTGTGCCGTTGAGGAGTCAGTTGCTTTGAGTATCGACCAGCTACCGGTCGTTTGTGGTTTTCCCGATGTGTTCCAGGAGATTCCGGGTTTACCACCTCTCAGGCACACAAAGTTTCAGATTGATCTCGTGCCTGGTACCGCGCCTATTTCAAAGGCCTCGTATCGTATGACACCGTTAGAGTTGCGGGAACTGTAAAAGTAGTTGAATAAGTTGTGCAAGTTAGGCTTTATCCGTCCGAGTAGTTCACCGTGGGGAGTGCTGGTACTCTTTGTGGGGAAGAAGGATGGCTCGTTAAGGCTTTGCGTGGACTACCGCGAGCTCAACAAGGTCACGATTAAGAACAAGTATCCGCTCCCGAGGATCAATGATTTGTTTGATTAGTTGCAGGGTGCACAGTTCTTTTTGAAGATTAATCTGCATTCTGGTTATCATCAGATTCAGGTCCGTGAGGAGGATATCCCGAAGACAACATTCAGGACGCGCTACGGTCATTTTGAGTTCCAGGTCATGTCCTTTGGACTGACCAATGCGCCCGTAGTATTCATGCAGTTGATAAATGAGGTCTTCCGTCCGTATCTAGATTAGTTTGTTATGGTGTTCATTGACGACATTTTAATATATTCGAGGACCCGTGAGGAGCATGAGCGGCAATTGGAGATTACCTTGTAGACTCTCCATGCACACTAGCTTTATGTAAAGCTAGAGAAGTACGAGTTCTAGCAGGAGGATGTGAAGTTCCTCGGTCACGTGGTGAAGAGGGAGGGGGTAGCAGTGGACCCCTTGAAGATTGATGTCATGCGTCAGTGGGGTCAGCCGACGACCGCGTCTGAGATCCGCAGCTTCCTCGGTTTAGCGGGCTACTACCGATGTTTCATTAAGGGATTCTCCCGTATTGCAGCCCCGTTGACCAGGTTGACCCGGAAGGGCGCTGAGTTCATTTGGAGCGACACTTGTGAGCATGCATTTGCGGAGATGAAGGACCGCCTCACATCAGCTCCTATCCTCACTCTTTCCTCTGGGAGTGATGGATTTGTTGTATTTACAAATGCCTCACGAGTTGGCTTGGGTGCTGTGCTGATGCAGCATGGGAAACCAGTGACCTTCGCGTCTCGTCAACTCAAGGTCCATGAGGTGAACTACCCCAGGCATGATTTAGAGATAGCATTAGTCATCTTCACACTGAAGGTGTGGAGGCACTATCTTTATGGGGTTAGGTTCGAGTTCCTCGAACCACTAGAGCTTGAAGTATCTATTCTCTAAGTCTGAGCTGAACATGAGGCAGAGGTGTTGGATGGAGCTCCTGAAAGACTACGATTTTGAACTTTAGTACCACCCATGACAAGGCGAACGTAGTGGCAGATGCCCTCAGCCGTCAGCCACGAGGCCTGGTGGCACACATGATGATTCAGGAGTGGAAGATGCTTGAGAATGTGTCAGCATTTGACTTTGAGATTGGCTTGCAGTCTTCTATTGTGCAGCTATCGAGCCTATCGATTCAACCCTCTCTTGTCGTAAGGGTAATCGAGGCTCAACAGACAGATGATTCGTTGTAAAGTTATCGGGTAGAGGCAGCATCTGAGAGTCAGTCAGATTGACAGATTAGTTCTGATGGTGGACTTCTCTTTAGAGGCCGATTATGTGTTCTGGATATTCCTGAATTGCGCAGAGATCTTATGACCGAGGCACATTGATCGCAGTTCTTTATCCACCCTGTCTCCACGAAAATGTATCATGATATGAGGCATCAGTATTTTTGGGCGGGGATGAAGTGCCAGATAGCTAGTTTTGTAGCCCAGTGTGACACATGCCAGTGTGTCAAGCCCGATCATCGTAGACCCCCTAGTCCCTTGTAGTCATTGAGCGTCCCGTTGTGGAAGTGGGAGCACGTATCCACCAATTTTATCATGGGTTTGCGGAGGACTCAGTGCGGTCACGAGGCCATCTGGGTTATCGTCGATCGTCTGACGAAGTAGGCGCATTTTCTTGCGATTCGTACGACCTGGACTTTGGACTGGCTTGCGAGGTTATTCATCGATGAGATTATGAGACTGCGCGGTGTTCTAGTTTCGATCATTTCTAATTAAGACCCGAGGTTCACATCTTAGTTTTAGAGGAGGTTCCAAACGGCGATGGGGTCTATTTTGCAGTTCAACATCGCATATCATCGCAAACCGATGGGCAGACCGAGAGGGTCAACCAGATCCTTGAGCATATGCTTAGGGCTTGGATTATTGACTTCGCAGGTAGCTGGGATGAGCACCTGCGAATGGTCGAGTTGGCGTATAACAACAGTTATCAGTCGACCATTGACATGACTCCTTTTTAGGCATTATATGGCAAATCGTGTAGATCTCCAAGTTATTAGACCGAGGTTGGAGAGCAGCGTCTCCTAAGTCCCGAGCTTGTGCAGCATACATCAAAGGTCATCGACATCATCAGGCAGATGATACGCACAACTCAGAGCCGGTAGAAGAGTTTTGCTGATCGTTGGCGTCGTCCCTTGGAGTTTGTCGTTGGGGACCATGTGTATCTCAAGGTCTCACCCATGAAGGGTGTGGTTCGTTTTGGAACGAAGGGCAAGCTTGCCCCAAGATTCATTGGACCTTTCGGGATCACTGGGGGCATTGGGGTCGTGGCCTATCGACTTGCCTTACCATCTCAGTTGTCTGACGCTCACAACATTTTTCATGTCTCTATGTTGAGGAAGTGTGGGTCAGACATCGTTCCTGTTATTGATTAACAACCGTTAGAGGTTCGTGAGGACACTCTTACATTGAGCAGCCTGTCCGTATCCTTGATCGGAAGGAGTAGATCCTCCAGAGCAAGGTCATCCCCTTGGTGAAGGTGCAGTGGAGTCATCATAGCGTAGACGAGACGTCTTGGGAGCGCGAGGCTGAGATTCGCAAGCGTTATCCTCATCTCTTTGATGATTGATTGTATTTTGTATTGTCTCTGAATATATATGATGCCATGATTTCTCTCCTTCTATGAGTTATGCTTGATAGTGTAAATTTCGAGGATGGAATTTTTATTAGGAGGAGAGAGCTGTAAGACCTGTATCCTAGTCTGTACCATTCCTTACACTCCAGCGATCCTCCCTATCGAATTCCGGCAACTTACGACCTGTAATCGGTATTTGCGTTTGACCCTGAGTCACATCCCGTAGATCTGAGTCGGCTCGACTCGAAACTTGTACCATCACAACTGCACCATCCTCGCGTCTTGCGCACAGATGCGATAGCCAGCCCAGGAGTTGTGGGCCAACGTATTTTTTGAAGAAACGCCACACGTTGCAAATTCTGAGAGAATCTCTACAACCCATCACATCAATCAATCAAGTACTAGTCAAGTACACAACCCATGCCTCTCCCATCCCTTTCTTACCAACAAAAACAAGAAACCAATACCCCATGCCACCTCACCCCCCATAAGTTAACTCTCTCTTACACACACCCATCCCTCTCTTACACTACCCATTCAATCATTCCATCCTTCTTACACAACCCCACTCCTCTATCATTTCACTCCATTCTCTACCATTTCCCAAGCAACCATGAGAGAAGAATCCTAAGGAGAGAAAATAAGTTGAGTGTGTGGCCCACTTCCTACCCCAAAACCTCCCACTCAACCTTCCAACTTTCATCAACCTCCATCAAAGAGAGAGCCAAGGAGTTTGGCATTCCATATAACCAAGAAGATCTAACGGTGGATGTTCTTATAGGTTTAGATTTTATTTTTGATGATGGCCAAGTGGGGCCTACCGATTGATGGTATGGATCTCACTTTGGACCTTAGGTGTCGCCGATGGCCCGCCATGATTCACATGATCATTCCATGATGGGGCCATTCTCCATGGACCCCATCATGATGTTTATTTTCCTAGTATGAAAATGTCATCTAAACCTTGCATTTTGGTGGAGATGGGATCTCTATCGTCGATTTTGATTGGTGGGCCCACATGTAATGGGACACACTTGATGTATGTTGTAACGTAGGAAGGGAGGGCCCAAAGTGTCGGGGTCCCTCCATCACTCATTCTCTCTCTCTCTCTCTCTCTCTCTCTCTCTCTCTCTCTCTCTCTCTCTCTCTCTTCCTATTTGATGGCCCACCTTGATGAATGGATTAGATCCATCACCCTCCGATCGTGAGGCCCACCTTGCTGCTGCCTCTTTTGGCAGGCCCTGAATGAGGGAAATCACAAATATCAGGCTAATCTAATGTGTGTGGCCCAACCACGTGGGACCCACACGTGACGCATGTGTCCTGCATCCACACCGTCTGTGGAATCCTGGACGGTGTGGACGGTGGGGCCTGCTGCACGTGTGGCAGTCCACACTGTCTAGTCCACTGGACGGTGGATTGCTGGACGCTAGCAGCTTTAAAATAATAATAATAATAATAATAATAATAATAATAATAAATGAATAGGTATATATATATATATATATATATATATTATATACATGTGCAGATGTATATCTGGGTGGCCCGTCCACGTGGGACCCACTTGATGTGTGGATCTCGCCCACACCATCCATCTGATGGAGGGTGGGCCAGCACACCTAGCTATATAGCTGCTGTAGTGACGTCAGTTCTATGGGTCCCGCACGCTGTATGTGCTTCATCTATACCATCCAAACAGTGGGGCCACCTGTTGTGATGACGTCAGCAAGTCCGTGGGACCCACCTGACCATGATGTATGTGTTATATCTTAGCTGTCTGTCCGTTCTGGATGGGCGGGGCCCACATTGGTGTGTTGTATATGCACACCATCCATCTGAACGGTGCTGTATGGGCCACCCCATGATGTATGTGTTACATCCAAACCATCCATCCAATTAGCAAGCTCGTCTCAAGGCCTGAGACTAAAAATGAGGCAGATCTATCAGGTGGACCACACTGCAAAAAAACAATGGAGAGCTGAACGACTACCATTGAAATCCTTTTGGTAACACAAAAGCTCTGGATCAATATGATATTTGTTTTTTCCTCTTGATTCAGGTCTTTGTGACCGTATGAACAGATTGGATGGAAAAAATAAATGTGATGGCGGGCCCTATGAAGTTTTAACTGTGAAAATCATTATCTCCACTGCTATTTGTGGTATGGTCCAGATGATCTTCTGATATGATTCATTTTTTAGGTAATGTTCTAAAATGATCTCTAAAAATAGATGTATGGTGTGGATAATTCACCTAGAACGGTGGGCCCGACTTGATGTATATGAGGCCCATTGATGCTGTCGAGGCATAAAAAGAGAGAATAAAATAGCAAGAATTCATTGTGTGCTGACGACCATTGTGTGCAAATGACCATTGTGCGCAAAGAAGCATTATGCGCCGAAAGGAGCCAGTCCGCACAAAGATATCCGCACACTGAAGTCCGCACAAAGATATCCGCACAACTGAAGTCTGCACAAAGAAATCCGCACACTGGAGTTTGCACAAAGGAGACCGCATAGAGGGGAATTGGCGCATAAGGGGTACCGTACAATGATGACGTGGCATGTTCACACGTGTGAAAGAGCTATAAATACCGCTTGACTCCTTTAAGGGGGTCATTAGCATCCAATTGAAGAAGGAAAGATCGCAAAAGGGGAGAGAGGTAGAGTCCGCACCCGTTGTGCAGAACAGATGTTGTGCGGCGCACAACGATGTCAGTGCACAACAAGAGTGAGCGCACAACATTGCCTAGCACATAATGCTATTTGGCGCACAACAAGTCTAGCACACAATGCTTCTGGGTGCACAATAGGCCCAACGCGTATCAGGCCTAGCGCACAACAATGTTCAGCACGCAATAGTCTCCAGCGCGCGATAACCTCCAACATACAACGTTTCTGGCATATTATGTTTTAGTGCATGATGATTAATCTATCTTAGAATTATTAATCTATTAAATATTTGTTAACTTATGTATTTTAAATAATCTATCTTATAATCAAAGGATATTAGAGGATGTAAATGAACTCAGTATTATTAATACAATGATTATTCTATGTATTCTTTCTTTGTTTTGTTCTAATAAGATAATTCCCCCAAATCAAATGCATTTGTTTCTTATTCGAAACAAAATGATGAGTCTGCTGGGGATTTTACTTATCTTATTTGATGTTAACATTGAGGGTATTATAGAACCTTTATTGTAATTTGGCGTCTTTTCGACGCCAAAATGGCGACTCTCAGTGGGAACATCCTCCCCTTCATCTCTAAGATAAATTATGTAATTCTTCAAATACTAAGTATAATTTAATTCTATGTTTTATATGTAGAGAAGATCAGACTGCAAATTACGACCAATGGTAATTTCTGAAAGGAAGGTGAACTTCTATTTCACTGCAACTGGATTCATGGTAGAATATATGCCAAACCAGCCTCCGAAACACAGGGCTCAGCCTCCCGCAAGAAAAAATAACTCAACCCGAGCAATAGCTGGAGTTATATCTGCTTCCCCTCAAGCACCGAAAGGTGATAAGGACTGGACTGTTGTAGTGTCTCGCAGGACGAGAGCTCGAAATACAAGAAGCCCGAGAATGAATCCACCTTCACCAAGAGTTAGAGGACCAATAACACATAAGGCTGCCAAGAGGAACCCCGAACTCACCCCTCTTGCGATATATCCTGAGCGAATAACTCCACAGTTGACGTTGCACGGCTTCCCAGCTTTGGTTGCCCCAAGAGTCAGATGCACAAAAGATCAAAAAGGTAAGGCATTACTAGTAGGCTCACCAATGTCTGTATCGCCTTAATCAATCAATGGCAACAGGAGCGCAGAGAAGTCGAACGACACTCCATCGTCCCCTCTCTTCATAAGTCCTATTACATCAACATATTCCCGCCCCACTCCAACTATAGCTTTGTCGAAGAGCCGAGAAGCCATAGTACATATGGTTGGAACAAACCAGTAGTATATGCCAACTACGGAGGACCGTATGAATGAAATGGTGGAAGCACAAAGAGCACTAATGGAAGAGTGTAGAAATCTTAGAGAAGCCTTAACGACTCTCGCACACAATGTAGCCCAGATAGCGGCTCCCTCGATGATGGGCACAATGAATGGGCAAGAGAACCAACTAGAAGGCTTTCAACCATCGGGGGCAGGATCACTTGGGTCTGTCCCAACAGCAAGAACTATGACACAGGAGGAGGTGAGACAAGTTGTTGAGGAACCTGTTAGAGTAGAAAGCGAACGTGAGAATATTGGCTGTTTCAGATATCGAACGTTGTACCCAAGAGAGGTAGAAGACATCCCATTCCCAGCCAACTTCAAGCATCCAGATTTTCAGAAGTTTAATGGAGAAGGGTCACCGGAGGAACATTTAATGCACTTTATTACTAGTATGGGGAACTTCTCTACAATATCGCAGTATTGCTTGCGATTATATGGATAATCTCTGACAAGCAAAGCATTCCGATGGTATTCCAGTTTGGCCCCGGGATCGATATGCACTTGGGAACAAATGCAGGACTCCTTCATGTCAAACTTCTTCTCTTCAGAGAGTGATGTCAGTATTACGGAGTTGGCTTCTGTACGGCAGAGAGAGGGAAAACTGGTAGAGAAGTTTATAGACAGATGGAAGACAACGAGAGCCTTGTGTAGACAGTTGCCAGAAGAAAAGGAACAAGTCAAGATGTGTCTGCACTCCATGGAAACAGGAATCGCGTTCAGACTCACTAGTGCTGATATCAGGACTCTCTGTGACCTAGCCACTAGGCCCATGCTTTAGAGCTGATGACTCGAAAGATGCCAGCGTTTCACTATGAGAAAACCAGGAGGGGACCCAACAGGATGGCCGTAAATACCGTAGATCATAAAAAGAGAAGTCAAGATTAAAGAGATTCGGGAGGGAAAAGGTCTGAGTGGAAAGAAGAATTGAATCGTCCGAGAAACAGATACAACGGAAAAATGCCCAGAGAGCTCAATTCTCACGAAGAGTTTGTGTTCGATAGGGAAGATGTTGTCCCTTGATGAACCAATTGCTAAAAGCTGGTATGATAGAATTACCAGCACCCGAGCCCCCTGAAGACGTGACAAGAACGAGAGAGAGAGAGAGAGAGAGAGAGAGAGAGAGAGAGAGAGAGAGAGAGAGAGATATTTTTGCCACTATCATCGCCTAGTGGGATACCTGACGAAAAATTGTTATACGCTGAAATGTATAATACAACGAATGATAGGCATGAGTGAAATAATGATCGGAAAGAAAAAAGAAAGGGATGCAACGACAATAGTGAATATGCTAACAATCTGGGGGAAGGCCCAAGAAAAGAAAGAGAGAAGATTATAAGGCAACAAGAAGGTAACAGTGATTATGCTACGATTAGGAAAGAAGATAATAAGCCCTATGAAGCAGAAAATAGGAATTACAAGAAGGCAAATTGTTGAAGGACAGAACGATAGTGATAAGAGAGAAGAAAAGAACGAGATGGCAAAAGTGACCTACGATGTGGTAAGTCATTTGAGCGGCATACCGGCTCGATTAAGCTTCTACGATGCGCTTAAATTGTCAGAAGAATTTCGACAGAGTTTGGTTGAAGCGCTTTCTAATCATGATGTCAGAGAAACCCTACTAGCAGAGATAGAAGGTGAAGAATATAAAGAACAAGAAGACTGCCTGCCAATCGTTTCTCTGATGATGATTTAGTCTATGACACAGGGCATAATAGGCCACTAATGATAGAGGGCCATATCCATGGCAAGAAGGTTAAACGGATTATTCTTGATAATGGGTTTGCAGTGAATCTCTTACCACTCTCAATGTTAAGTAAATTGGGTTATCGTCATTCTGATCTACGCCCTAGTGGAATGATGATACAGGGCTTCAATCAAGATGGACAACGTGCACTCGGTAAAATTACAGTGACGTTAGAGATAGGAGAGCTAACTACTGATGTCGTCTGCCACATTATAAACGCATTAACGACATACAATCTTCTCCTAGGAAGGCCATGGATACATCAGTACGACATTGTACCCTCTACTCTGCATCAATGCTTCAAGTATTGTAAAAATGGGATATAGTATAAAGTAATGGCCGATGCGAAGCCTTATATAGAGTTGAAGCCTTCTTTGCGGATGCCAGTTATTATAAGGGATTCGCTAAAGAAGAAAGAAAGAATGATGAAAACAAAGTCCTAAAGGACATTCAAGTGAAGATGATGAAAGAAGAAACAGAAAAGGCAGAATCATCCAGAACTGCAGAGACAAAGAAGAAATTCTATTTTATGACGAAACATCTGAGACAACCAGGGCAGCCGCCGCTAACTCTATTATCGCCAGAACAGTTGAAAATTTTACAGTCCAATTATACAGTGCCATTACCGTATGTTGAAAGAAATAAGCCATTTTCGGCTATTCCGGGAAGGTTTCATGTAAGGGCCAACGCAAAATACCCGGAACCAATAGAATTCTACGCCCCAGCAGAAGCAAAGATGGGGGAAGAGGCCAAGAATAATGTGTATTGTGGTAAGCTGACACCGCAAGATTTTTAAAAATATAGCCCGACAAGTAAGAAAATCATGAAAAACATGGGTTTCAATTACGAAGAACCCACTGGCCTAAATCGTGGGAAAGGGATTCAGATTCCTATTGGGGTTGGTCAGGAAAAGTGAGGAAAATTTCAAGGATTGGGGGCAGAATCATCGGTGAACATGGTCACAGCTGGGCAGTTATCAGAAGAAGATCCCAAAATAGTCGAGCATCCTGAGATGGCCCCAAAGAAAATGGAAGACGGGGGCCAACAAACGATAGACAGTTTACGAGAAGTAAACTTGGGTACAAAACAAGAGCCAAGGAACACATTCATAAGCACCAGTCTTTCTGAACAGGAGACCAAGAAATACGTTCAACTTCTCAAAGAAAATAGAGACATCTTCGCTTGGACATATGCAGAGATGCAGGGTCTGGAGCCGTCGTAGCAATGCACTGATTAAACATTTCTAAGTGGAAAAGGTAGGTTAAACAGGCGCAACGGCGATTTCACCTGGACTTGGTTCCCCTAATAGAAGGAGAAGTTAACAAGTTGATAAAAGTTGGGTTTATTAGAGAGGTTAAGTTCCCAAGTGGATATCGAACATTGTCCCGGTAAAGAAGAAAAATGAACAAGTCAGAGTGTGCGTTGACTTCAGGGATCTGAATGAAGCATGTCTGAAAGATGATTTTCCTCTCTCAATAACCGAATTGTTGATTGACAGTACAACTCAGTAGGTTATTATGTCCTTCATGGATGGATATGCAGGTTATAATCAAATTAGAATAACACCTGAAGATGAAGAAGCAACAACATTTAAAACTTCGTTGGGAATTTACTGTTATAAAGTTATGCCATTTGGTCTCAAAAATGCTGGGGCAACGTATTAGAGGGCAATGCAAAATATCTTGCAAGACATGATGTACAAACATGTTGAATGTTATGTTGATGATTTGGTGGTCAGGTTAGGTAATCATCAGGAACATCGCGAACATTTGGCATCGGTCTTTCGTCGACTCAGGAAGAAGCAGCTAAAAATGAATCCAGCTAAATGTGCATTTGGGGTATCATCAGGAAAATTCCTCAGCTTTGTTATCAGGCACAGGGGCATTGAGATCGATTCAGGAAAAGTTAAAGCCATTCAAAATATGCCACCTCCGAAGACATTGAAAGAGTTGAAAAGTTAATAAGGAAAGCTGGCATACATTCGCCGTTTCATTTCAAATTTGGTAGGAAGATGTCAGCCGTTTTCCCATTTAATGAAGAAAGGTACAGAGTTTGTAAGGGACAAAGCCTGTCAAAATGCGTTCGATTTAATAAAGGAATTGCTGAAACAGCCACCGTATTGACAGCCCCGATAAAAGGGAAGCCACTCATTTTGTACATATCTGCAGCCGAGAATTCTTTAGGAGCTTTGCTGGTGCAGGTGAACGAATCTGGGAAAGAGACTGCTCTTTATTATTTAAGAAGAACTCTGATGGGTGCAGAATGTAATTATTCTTTGATTAAGAAGGAATGTTTGACACTAATATTTGTGGTGCAGAAATTGAGACATTATTGTCTCTCCCATGACATAACTTTGATCTCAAGAGCAGATCCGATAAAGTTTTTGATGACAAGACCGATGTTATCTGGAAGACTAGACAAATGGATGTTGTTGCTTTCAGAATATACAATTACATACGAGCCGACAAAAGCAGTAAAAGGACAAGCAATAGCGGATTTCCTAGCAACACATCCTGTAGCAGAATGCGAGACCATTACTGATGTGTAACGCCCTGAAAATCGGGGGTCGAGCATAAACTCAACTCCCGAGTTCCAGAACATCACTTATGCAACAAAATGAATGATGATTGAATGTTGACTGTATTCGTGCATTGAACATGAGTGAGATTAAGCCAAGCAGCATATCATACTCCAGAGACAGTTGAATTTGCAAGCGGAAGACTGTGATAGATAGATAAAATATATAAACTACGATGAGTCTCCAGAGTGTGATAAGATTACCAGGTTAAATAAATACAAGTGCAGTTTTAAAATATACCAAATGTGAGGAAGTGTAATGCCTCCTATCCCATGTACCATAGCCCCGTCAATACAATATCAGGTCTTCATCGACCTGCCAGAGAGATACAGATAGGAGAATTTCTCCTATCATCATAGAAGTAGTCCGGCTCTGCTTCACAAGCATCGCCACCACCTGAAACTCAACAAATCTGGTTGGTGTGTACAACACCGTCCCGTAACGTGGGAGTGAGTGATCAACTCAGTGGAACAGTAAAGCATAAGTTAACATGTTATCAAATCAATCAAGCAGTAATGATAAAGCAGTACAAATCAAACAATTCTAACTACTCTTATTAAATGCAAGAATGAAATGACATGATGCTGTATGCCCTTGCCAAACCACCCTCAAGCGACATCATCTTACGTTCGCGAATGCTTACTCCCTCAGTGCGCCACATCTACAAAGCACATGCGGTGCGATGATGCTCATGATTACCAAGTTTTTATTAGTCCATTTCAAACAGCAGTATTGGGAAACTAAGGTACCTCCCTTGTATCATTCCCAAACATGATCCATTCTAGGGTCGTCAATCCTAGTTACTCTCATACGATGTTATGGTTTGAGAAACGTAGTGAAGGCATCGCAAAGGGCTCATCACCCGTCAGCGCGGATACAGATCTCACCGTATGCGACTCAATTGCTGGCCGTCAGCTCGAGTACAGGTCTCACCGTACTCGGCTCAATCACTAGCCGTCAGCTCAAGTACAGGTCTCACCGTACTCGGCTCAACTCACACTCTAGTTGCTGTGAAAGACTCGTGGCCAATCACAGACCCTTGGAGTGTACTCGATGATACTACGGAGGACTCGTCGCCCGTCAGCACGAGCACAGATCTCACCGTACTCGGCTCTCGCCGAGGTATCGACAGCTCGAATACAGTGTCCCATACCACCGTATTCGGCTCACGAGTTGGTTGCGCAATGGTCACTACGGGGAGGCACAAGGCCCCAGCGTAGGCCGACAGCTCGACCACGGTGTCCCATACCACCATGCCCGGCTCATGCGACTTAGCGGATCTAGGTACCATGGTTAAACGGGGATCGCCACTAGTAAGTTTGGTACCCCAGGTTCAAGCAGTAGCGACCAAACAGGGTGAACATGCATAAGGCAGATCGGGTTACTTGATGAGCTCGACTAGCACGATCGCCCGTTGAGCTGCACGACATGAAGTGCATAAACAACTTCGTGTGGCCTAGCCACTGCCGACAGGCAACGCACGACTCGAGTTCGTCGAACACATCCCACGTGGCAAATGAATCTCAGCCACGAGTTCAATCCCGTTACCGATTGCTTGGACTATAATCATAGCCCCAAACACAATCAATTACAGAGATATAAAGCAGTAATAGATCAGGATTCAAATCATACAATCAGTCTGGTATTATCCGTTTAGGGCTGCCAGGGCTGTTGCACGCACTCGTTGCTCCGCTCCCCCATCACCCATGACGGATCATATAACATAAATATAAATTTAAATATATGCATTACATAGTTAAAATCATAAAACAGCTGAGCATGTTATGAAGCACAACACAAGCATGAGTTTGTACATGTTCAAATCCTAATCACACAACTATCAAAGGAGATCATACACATAGTGAAAAGAGGTTGAGAATCATATCTCAACACCCTTATATATTACAATTTGCCAACTACTACACATTCAGACATTTCAAGAAACACTTAAACAAACATACATCCACATACATGACATATGTCGATCACATAGGCATTAGGCCAAATCCTTTCGCTAGGGAGTTGCCCCAAACATAACACGCGTACACCCACGACGGATAGTCATGGCAAGCAGGAATCCAAGTTCCATATCCATTCAGTCATTTCCACAAACACTTGGGCCACACATTTTAGCATATATAGTGTATACTGGCCGTGGCGTGATTTAGGGCAAATCCTTTCGTCAAAGGGATATCGCCATTACAACAATCATATATCCATGACAATTAGTCATGGCGAGCACGAATGAGAATGCTATACTCATTCAGCCATTTTCACAAACACTTAGAATACACTATTCCAACATACCTAGTGTATGTTAGCAAACGTGTATTAGGGCTATTCTTTCGCTAAGCGGTTATTTTATCCGCGTATACCATATTCATACAACAATTAATCATGACAATTATATTTCCAAAATCCGCACGTATGCGGAATTTCTAAAATACGCAATTTCAACATACATGACATTTACACATGAACATGTATTTTTGCGATTCTTTTCGCCAAACTAACATTTTATCCACACATGATATAATCAAACATTAAATAAACATGTCAAACATTTTCCCAAGAAAAATACGTATACGGTATTTATACGTATATCTAGAGTATGTGAAAATCCATATTCTTTATCGCTAATCGAAACAGGAAACGGAAAGCACTTTGTACATGTGCATTTGCATACAGATCATGAATCTATCATTATCTGACATTGAAAGCGTTGAAAAACGTAACTTATACGCTTAAAGTCCTCACCTTTGGTCGTAGAATCGTAACGGAGACGATAGGTTTGCTAAGCTTCCGTATTCGGCAGTTTGGCAACCTAGAGAACGAAATAGGTTAGCTATTTCACAACCTACAACAGTCTAAACCCCAAAACAGGTTAGGGTTAGGGTTTCTTACCTAGAAACGGGGCTGGAATCGCCGGAAAAGCGATGAGAACGAGATGGTGCAGCCCGTGTGGTGGCAGGGAACGACGGCAGGGAGTTTCTCCCACTTCTCCCTCACTTTCTCTCTCTTTTCCCTCTCTCAAATCCAAATTCGTATGGCTGGAATGGGAGAGGGTTTAAGGTCCTTATATAGCCTCAAAACTCACCGAAATAGACTCCTGTTCAAAGGTTACTGCTAATATAGGTATTCCGTCACTTTCCAAGCTCAAAAGGGGTGTTCTGGTAGCCCTCTTTGAGCCAAACGTCAGACTTAAGATCACCATCTACGGATCTACGTGGAATTACGTTTTCGACTCGATCGGATTCCCAGATCGCACGTGGCGGACCACTTTCAGTTCAACGGTCAGTGGGCCACGATCCGAAATTCCAAGTACATGTAAATGTTCCTGAAATTTTTCTTAATCCGAGGGTGTAATTTGGTCTGATTCTGACGGTCTGGTTGCTTAATACTGATGCGCAAGGGAAAGGTGCCAGATCACTATTCCAGATATTTTCATTTGGATGGGAATAGTGTTTTTCGCACACCCTCGCTCCGGATCGAAATAAATAGCCGTGGGACATCGGAATCGCCTGATTTTTGAGATGATTGTCAAGCCCAGTGGGGCGGTCCTGGTTCCTTAGCTTCGTGTTAATCGGACTCCCGATGTGCGATCTAGACCTCATACGAAGTTTCGTTTCAGTCCCGAGAGCAGACGGGTAATGAGTTTGGCTCTAGACTTTAGGGTAACCTAGAGTCACATGTTTTACAAGTTTTGGGTCTTGCAGATCGTATTTAAAGCGATCCCAACGGATTTCAGGGCTAATCGAGTTTGCACTTAGTTAACTTTGTTAAATTTCTAAAGGATTTAATCCTAATTGTTTTCTGGTTGAGATGGTACTTAGGCCTTTGCAGTTTGTATATAAAGTGATCCAAGTTTTACTACTTAGCTAGTTTAAGATAGTGTCTAGGGCGAAAGTGCTTTGAAAAATTGAAAGCACAAGGTAGAGAAGGGTGGGATTTGTGAAGGAAATGGGTTCAGAAGCGATTTTAGACTGTGGGGTTCAGTTCTGACGAAATAATAAGGTGTTAGGAGCAACCCATCGCCTAAGGACATCTAATCTCAGGTTGGCAAAAATCCGGGATGTTACATGATGACTTTCCCGATGACAGGTTATGTTGCCGAGTCACAAAGCCCATGGCAGATGTATTTTGATGGTGCTTCTCGAGCATCAGGGGCAGGGGCCGGGGTGATATTCATTACACCTCAAGGCGACTTGTTACCTTACTCTTTCACATTGGGTGCTGCATGTACAAACAATGAGGCCGAATATAGAGCTCTCATCATCGGAATGGAAATTGCTCAAGAAATGAAGATAAAAATGCTGCATATCTTCGGGGATTCTAAATTGATCATAAATCAATTGACGACTGAATTCGAGATAAGAAAGCAAGAGCTCTTGCCATATGCCCAAAAGCATAGCAGTTATTAGAGCAGTTTTGTCATGTCAAAATCAAGCATGTACCATGGTCTGAAAATGCAAAAGCAGATGCTTTGGCCAGCCTGGCAGCAGCTGTCCTGCCCAAATCGAAGTCCTCTCCAAGTGACTATAGAAGAAAGAAGATTTTTACCCTCTTCAGAGGTCAGTGCTGAAATTGTTGAGACACTTCCTATACCGTGTTTGGAGGTGACGACAGATGATTGGCGTAAACCTTTCATAGATTATCTTAAATATGATATCTTTCCAGAAGGCTCAGCACAGAGACAGCAAATAATGCAAAGATCGAGCAGATTCATCATATGTAGTGAAGTTCTATATAGAAAATCTTACAACGGGATGTTGCTACGTTGCCTAGATGAACAAAAAGTAGGCCAGATGTTGCGAGAAGCGCACTTTGGTGAATGTGGGACACATCAAGCTGGCTGAAATATATTTCATCGGATACAACGAATGGGGTATTATTGGCCTACCATGTTCAAAGATGCGATAGATTATGCAAAGTGGTGTCACGAATGTCAGATTCATGGAGATGTTATACACATTCCTCCAAAAGACTTGCATCAGTCAATCACCTCTTGGCCTTTCTTTGCCTAAGGACTTGACATTATTGTTCCTATAAATCCACCTTTGTCCAAAGGAAAGCAGTATATTTTAGCAGCGACAAATTACTTCTCTAAATGGACAGAAGCGATTGCACTACACAGTGTCAAGGAGAAAGATGTGGTCAATTTTGTCCGACATGCAATAATATACTGCCATGGTATCCCAAAGAAAATTGTCACAGATAATGACACTCCTTTAAAAAACAGAGGCATGGAAAAGTTATGTCAGAAATTCAGCATTTATCATTCGTTTCCAACACCTTACTATCCACCGGCCAATGGATTGGCAGAGGCGTTTAATAAAACGATAGTGTAACGCCCAGAATTTCGAGGGTCGAGCAAAGCTCAACTCCCGAGATCCAACACATCACTTATGCAACATAGATAATGATGTTTAAATGTTGTCCATATTAGTGCATTTAACATGAGTGGGATTATACTAAAACAACATATCATACTCCAGAGATAATGTAATTTAGCAAGCGGAAGATTGAAATATATGTATTGAGATGAGTAAGCCGTTATCTGACTCCAGAGTATGGTAATGTAACAGGGTTGAATATATACATGTTTTGTTTCAAAATATACAAAATGTCAAAATGTAAAGTGTTCGACTAAATCATATATCCCTGTGATCCCGTCGAAGCAGCACGGGGTCTACATAGACCCGACTGAGAGCTGGACGTAAGAGAATTCCTCCTCCTCATTCATATAGTCATGCTCCATAGTATAGACTCCATCGTCACCTGTATCTAAACCAGAGTCTAGTTGGTGTTTTAAAACACCATCCCAGGTGGGAATGAGTAGCTAATTCAGTGGAACTATAAAGCAAAGGTTAACATGTTATCAATTCAGTCAAGAAGTAATGATAAAGCAATACATCAAACAATCTTAGCTACTCTTATTAATACAGGGATGATATGCAGAAATGTTGCATGCCCTCGCCTGCACTCTCTCAGCGACTTCATCTCACAGTCGCGCATGGCAAACTCTCTAAACGCGTGCTTCCTCACTAAAGCACATGCAATGCGGTGCATGGTCGTGTTAGCCAAGTAGTTAATTAGGCTTATTCGTACAGCAGATTCAGGAAGTTAAGGAACCTCCCTTTATATCATTAACCCAACGGGGATCCATCTAGGGTCATCAATCCTAGTTAATCACATACGATAGGCAAGTTGTAGGGTATCACCCCTAATGAAAGCAGTGGATAGGCAAGTTCAATTGATTATACTCGAGGTCACTCCACCAACACCCTACCAACTGGAGCACTATTTTTGAAGGGGTCCGGATCAGAAGGTTCACCCTAGCCCACGCTGGGACCACAGCCAGGCTGCGCCGGTGTAGGCCGACCGCTCAAATACAGTGTCCCATACCACCGTATTCGGATCACAAGTTTGGATTGATCACTGGTCATTACGGGGAGGCTCGTCACCACAGTGTAGGCTGACAGCTTGACCACGGTGTCCCATACCACCATGCCCGGCTCATGAGTCTTAGCGGATCGTGGCACCTGAAAGTGCCTTGGTTTGTCAATTATCGTGAGTGTTGATGTCACGCCCCAAACCCGGCGATCGGAATCACAAGAGCCCCGATCGCCGAATCCGGTGCCGACAGCCTCCGTAGTACCCCATTCTCGGTTCCCAGCGCCTATGCACCAGATTCTGATCCTGAGATCCTACAAGGAGGATTTTTTTTTTCCAGTGTACATTTATCTCATAATAAGCATAACCACAAGCATACCCAAATCATAAAGGCAACATCATCATCACATATCCACTAATATAAACTGTTAAGTACAGTACTGAAAGGGAAATACATATGTCAAAAATCAAAACTCCATAAGTTCTCTGCACGCTCTAAGCTCAATGCTGCTACAACCTAACGCCACCTGCACGTATCTATCGTGCATAAGCTTATAGAAAGCTTAGTGGGTGGTGAAAGTGTGTGCACAAAGTAAGTATCAAGTATTCAATACAAGGTCATCATCATACAATACCGAAATTACTGGTAATTCATAAATCGTACATTATCGGAATAAGCAGAAACACTGACGAGATCATGAATTATCAGAGTGAGCAGAAATACTGACAAGATCATAAATTATCAGAGTGAGCAGAAATACTAACAAGATTATAAATCATGAGATAACAGAGTAAACGAAAGTATGGACAAGTCCATAAGTCAATCAATATCAGAATACGCAATATAGAACAGCTATGCGATAAGGAGTCATAAAGAGCCAAATATTAGATGCCGAAGATACAATGCAATATACAAATCCTGCTAAGTCTGTCTAAGCCATATAAGTACAGAAACATAGCAACCCAAAATGTCATATACCTGCGGATGTAATGCAATATGCGATGCGAATGAAATGACCATGCTGGAGTGTGAAGTCGGGATGATGGTACGTAGTATCACAAGCTATGGGGTCTATCACAAAGAACTTTTATCCAAACCAGTCCCATACCTAAATTTGGATAGTCAGACTCAATGTGGCAAACTCCTGATCTCAGGTTAGTCGCGCGCCCAACCGAAATCCTTGCCATGCGAAGGTACACAACAATTAGTTGCGCAGCACCAGCCAGAGTGGATAGTGAATGAAATGAATGTATGAGTATGCAAATCCTCCTCAATAAGTCCACATATCAGTACGGTTCCTCTCTGGGATCATCACCGGGGTCTATTACACTCTAAACCAGATTGCCGCCCCATCGCGCGCAACAAGGTGAGTGGAAGAGACCTCACTATCCGCCTGCCATATCGGGCCCGGCTCGTCGACAGCGGACCCATTCCTCGAGCTGGTTAGACTCAGCCTAGTATTGCCCCCTCCTCTCGGGCAGGTAAGGCCGTACCCCCTTCCAACCGACCACGACACAGTGGGAGACGCGGCCTAAAGGTATACGACCCTCATGCGCTCATGCATCCACTCGGTCTAGACGTTGGAGCAACCTCTGGAACCAAGATGGTTTAGGGACTTTCACCCAGGGATATCTATAGCACTCCATGTAGAACAAATTTCAGGTGTCCCATCAGGCCATCCACGAAATACCTGTGGAGGCTACGACCCCGATGTCGCTAGGGCGTACAGTAATCATAACACACAATGCAAGATGCATGAGTCAAACAATCCAGTCATGCATCAATCCTGTGAATGTCATGCTCTCATATGAGGCAACTCCACCTATCAGGGAGCCCTATGAACAACCTGCCCTATGGCATATGCAATGGTCAATCACATCTCATAACAAACATACAGATGATGCGTATGGGCATGTATTATGATGCTATGCAGTCACATACTCATAATCGGTATCAATAACCGGTATCAGCAATCGACCTCGACAATGTGGACATTTAACCAACATTGTCCCCAAGGAATGCCTCACACAAAGTCAAACATATAATGGGCCCACAACCTCACACAAAGGCCTAATATACAACACAATGGGCCTTACTTAAGGGTCATATATACACAATGGGTGGGTCCTGCCCATGGGCTTTAAATACATGACATGTGGACCCTACACATGGGTCTCGAATACATCAAATGGGTCATGCATCATGGGTCTAATACATATCACAATGGGCCTTGCGCATAGGCTACGAATATATCACAGTGGGCCCCAACTACGGATCGCATATACATCATATAGGTCGCGACAATCAATCTCGGCCTCAACAATCGAATTGACACTCGGAATCGACCTCGATACGCGGCCTCGACAATTGGAATCAGCCTCGATACTTGGTTTCGACAATCAGAATCGACCTAGATACTCGGTCTTCGACATATCAGAATCGGTCTCAATACTTAGCCTCAACAATCAGAATCGGCATATACAATCGGCCTCGACAAATCGAAATCATCGGAATTGGCCTTGATACTCGAAATTGGTCGATAATCGGAATCGGCAAATCGGTCACGTCAATCGGAATCAGAAATCGGTCACGACGATCGCACCGATCGACAATCAGAATCGACAAATTGGTCACGTCAATCGGAATCGGCAAGCGGTCAAGATAATCAGAATCAGCAAATCGGTCACGACATTAGCACCGATCGATAGTCGGAATCGGCAAATCGGTCACGTCAATCGGAATCGGCAATCGGTCAAGGCAATCAGAATCGATCGATAATCAGCATCGGCAAATCAGTCACGTCAATCGGAGTCGGTAATCGGTCAGGGTAATCAGAATCAGCAAATCGGTCACGACAATCGCACCGATCGATAGTCGGAATCGGTAAATCGGTCACGTCAATCAAAATCGGCAATCGGTCAAGGTGATCAGAATCGATCGATAATCAGAATCGGCAAATCGGTCATGTCAATCGGAATTTGCAATCGGTCACGACAATCGCATTGATCGATAGTCAGAATCGGCAAATCGGTCACGTTAATCGAAATCGATAATCGGTCAAGGTAATCAGAATCAGCAAATCGGTCACGCCAATCGGAATCGGCGTAATGAAAGGTCACAATGTGGACATTTAACCATCATTCCCCATCAATGTGGACATTCAACCAACATTGCTCCAAGGATTGGCCCTCATAGGGCCAAACATATAGTGGGCCCATGGCCTCGCACAAAGGGCCTAATACACGTCACAATGGGTCACAACCCATGAGACTGAATAGATCGCAAGTGGGCCTCAATTATACATCACAGGGGGGCTCATTCATAGGCCTCATATACATCACCATACACATCGCAATGGTCCGTATACCTGGGCCTACTACACATAACAATGGGCCACGCCGAAAAAAAGCCATAAATACACAACAGGTGGGCCCTGCACGTGGGTCTAATGTACATAACAGGCGGGCCCTACACATGGGCCATTAATACACCTCAATGGGCCATGACCCATGGGCCTCAGTGCATTGCAAGTGGGCCTCAAATACAGCAACTAGGCCACATTAATGGGCCTCAATTACATCACATAAGGCCTTACAAAGCAATGGGGTCAACGGCCCTCATTTATGTACGGTGGGCGTCATGCATCATCAAACGGGCCCTACCAAGAATGGCCAGCGCGAATATAAAACATACATCAAGGTAGGCCTCATGGACCGCACGCATAAACCACATACATTTCGGTGGGTCCCGGTGTTCAATGGACAGTCACAAACATCATTGGTGGTCCCACTTCCAGTCCATGTGGACGGTGAAGATGCAACACTTACATCAAAGAGGTCCAGCACCGTCCCACATATCTGGACAGTGCGGATGAAGCACATGCATCACATGGGCCCCATATCTGTTGGACGGCGTAGATAAAACAAGTACATCACTGTGGGGTCCACATCACAGACGGACGGCGCTGATAATACGTACAAGGTGGGTACTCAAGGATCCTGCCCATCCCAGTTACATGGATGGACGGTTTGGATGGAAATCATCCATCGTGGTGAGGCCGCTGAACAAGGCACCGTCCAAATGGACGGTGCAGATGAAACACATACTACTGCGGTGGGTCCCACCGTCAATGGACGGTGTAGATGTAAACGCCAGGTTGCAGCTGGTAAGAAGTAATCCAGCCAATCCGCTTCTGATTTAGGTGGGTCCCACGTGGGCCATCATAATATAGTATTATAATATACATTATATTATATTATAATATTATATATATAAAAAAAAACATGTGACCAGCATCCAACGTCCAGAGAGGAACGGATGGCCTGGATGTTAAAATACATATACACAAGGTGGGCCCATTCCCACACGTGCAGCACGTGTGGGGTGGGCCCCACACGGCTACAAATGCATGGTTGGCAGGATTAACAGGTACATCACGGTGGCCCTACACGGACGGTGCAGATGAAATCCATACTAGATGGTGGGCTCCACGTCCCAAACGTTTGGACGGTATGGATGTAAAATACTTACATCAAGGTGGGTCCCACGTGGTGGGTGGGTCCACACGTGTGGGACGCACCAGCAAAATGGATGGGCGAGCGTGGATAAAACAGATGGACAGCGTTGATGCAACGCTTGCATCACGTGGAGTCCACACACGTGGGTCCCATGGCTGCTGTTGTAGCATGATAAAGCACATATATGACGGTGGGTCCCACGTAGAGCCCACCATATAATATCATTTATATTAATATTATATATATACACACTCATATATATAAAATATAATATAATATTATATCTGATAAAAAAAAAGTGTCCTGCGTCCATCGTCCGGGAAGTTGGACGTCCGTCTAACGGACGGTCTGGATGACCCGGATGCCGTTGGTCGTAAATACAGCAAGGTGGGTTCCACCCCACACGTGCCACACGTGTGGGGTAGCCCATACCCTAAACAGATAGACGGGGTGGAAATAAGACACATACATCGGGGTTGCTCCCATCGTCCAATAGACTAGACGGTGAGGATCTGATGGATAGAGTGGTGGGGTCCACGTACTTAGCTGGACGATTGGACGGCGTGGGTGTAAGAACACATACATCTGGTGGGTCACACGTGTGGCCCAGCAGCTGGCCGATCAAGCTAATGGATGTATTTCCCTTCATCCAGGTGGTCTGCTGCTGGACGGCCAGCATGATGCCCTGCTGAACGGGCAGCATGGATAACATCATCGCAGTGGGCCGCTGCCCTGGACGTCAGCGAGGTGGTCCACACAAATGGGACAGTGCGGGTAAAAATCATGGTGGGTCACACATCAAAAGGAAGTGGGTAAGAGAGAGAGAAAGAGAGAGATGATCGTGAGAGGGGAGGGACCCGTCACTATGGGCCCTCCCTACCTGCATACATCAAGATAGGTCCCACATATGTGGGCCCTCAAATCACAAAATCAACAAATAAAAAGGCACCCACCTTAGATCTCTCCTTCCTTCTTCCGTCCATGCATGCTAGAGCTCCAAATGAACAATTTCAACGGTTGGGATCAAACTTGGATGGTGGAGATGAGAGATGGAAAGTGGGCCACACAAAGCCTCTCCCATGGAGAGCCATGGACGATTGGGTTCTTCTTTGGTTGCTTGGAAGAGAAGGGAGAATAAGAGAGAGAGAGATGGGATGGAGTGATGGAGTGATGGGTGAGGTGAGAGCTTTATTGACTTTTGAGGTAAGAGGGGTATGGGTTTGCCTTGACTTTTAAGGTTGCTTTGGTAAAGGAGTGATGGGATATGTACTTGACATATGAAGTGATTGATGTGTACTTGATTGATGGGACATGTTGTAGAGATTCTCTTGTGATTGCAAATGCACGGCGTTTCCTCGAACTGAACGCGGGCCCACATCTCTTGGCCTGCGTATCGTCTCGGCGCGTGAGTCGCGGCATCGAAACCGCGGCAACGGCGCGGTTGCAATGGTACAAGTCTCAGATTGAGTCGAATCAAATTAACGACGTGTGAATCAAGGTCGCGCGCAACGCTGGTTAAGGGTCGAAGGTTACCGGAATTCGACCGAAAAGACCGGGGGAACCTACGGAACGGTACGGTCCAGGATACGGGTCTTACAGTTGAGTCGGCTAGACAGAGAAGCTCCATAAGAAGATCAATCAACCGTCTGCCTCAACTGAATGTGGGCCCGAACTCACCACAGGTAAATCTATGCTTCACATCCCATGTCGTAAAACACCAGTTAAAACCCTTAAAACTAATTAGAATATCATAGGGTTTTTAAGTTAGAAAACCTTTTTCAAAATTCAGAAAAATCTCTAAGTTTTCTACCTCTGTTGATTTATCGATAGTCTGATCGATATAATCAAGAAATGTTCTCGATGTCCTCGAAAATCACTCGATAGTATCGAATGAGGACATATGTTGAGCAACCGCATATACTTCTAGACAGAATTATCGATGTATCGATAGAAGTATCGATATCATCGAAATTTGAATCTCGAGTCTATTGAAGCAGACTCGATAAAATTGACAGCAGAGATTTTGTGTCTCTGTTTTTTATGGAAAATCATAAAGACCTTCGATATATCGAAGTACCCCTCTATATCCTCGGAATTCAACTATCGATGATATTGGAAGGCCTTCGATGATATCGGTCTTGGACACAGTTAACCAACAATATTTTTAGGTGGTTGTTATCTTGGATCGAGGGTCACTCGATAGAATCGATATTCAAATATCGATGATATCGAGGCTGGGTCGATTGCATGGAGAATGGACATAAACTGTCTGAAAGTGCCCTAGTTTGTCAATTAGTAGGAGTGTTGAGTCAGCTAGACTGCAGAGCCTCATAGGAAGATCAATTCAAAGCGTCTGCCTCAACCGGATGTGTACAAGCTCGCCATAGGTAAATCTAAGCCTCACATCCCATGTCCCAAAACACCAGGTAAATAAAATAAAACCCTTAAAACAAATTAGAACATCATAGGGTTTTTAAGTTAAGAAAACTTTTTCAAAATTAGAAAATCTCTAAGTTTTCTTGCTTTGTTGATTCTATCGATACAAATCTCAACATAATCGACCTGTGCTGTCGATGTCCTCGATGACAAATCGATTCCATCGGAATGAGGACAAAAGTTCTAACAACCATATATATATCTGGACGGATTTATCGATGTATCGATATATCTATCGATATTTGAATCTCGAGTCCATCGAAAGTGACTCGATAATATTGACAGGCATATCTCCGGTGCCCCTGTTTTCACTTAAGAATATCATATGTGCATCGATATATCGAAGCCCTCCTCGATCCATCGAAATTCAAATCTCAATGACATCGGAAGGCTCTCGATGATATCGGTCATGGGCACGAAGATTTCCAGTAAAATATTTCAGGATAGTTTATCCATGATCGAGGGTCACTCGTTAGAATCTATATTCAAATATCGATGATATCAGTACGGTTTCAATGGCATCGAACAGGGACAGAAACTATCTAGCAAGCTTAAACGAAAATCCCTTGGATTTATCGATGCCTCGACACAGCTATCGATATCATCAATATTCAAATTCCAATGATATCGAAGTCCCTCGATCATTCTTATAAACATGAAATATTTCATAGAAAGTCTCTCTCATTTTCAAATGTTGAGGAATCGAACCTCACATCGATGAAATCGGAGTTCGAAATCCGATGACATCGACATGTATTTCGATTCCCTCAACCAGCTGGCAATAGGTTTCAAAAGCATATGACATTTGAGTTTGTGTCATCGACCGGACCGTTGATGCTATCGAGACTATACGCTCGATGATATTGATCCCACTCGATGATATCGAACTACGTCATAAATGTGACCGTTTTATATCCGTTGGAACCTTCTGCCTATATAAAGAGGACTTGTCTATTATTGCTGGTAGAGAAAGAAGAGAGCGTTTTTGAGTATTTTACCTTAAATCATATACCCAAAGCCCTTTCTCTCAGAGAAGTTCATCCTCCAATCCACCCTCATCATTGATATTCTATAGAGTGGATTGGGGAATGAACTTCCGCATTCAAGGATCCTTCAGCTACTACCTTAATGGCAAATCATTAAGCTGGGATGCCTTGAATGCATAGATGATCGGAATCACTCTATCTTCCTTATAGGAAAACATTTTATAAAGTAGGATTCCGTCTTCACTTTGACCCAACCCGAAGCCATGTATTGGTACATCTCAGTTGCAGATCAAGGAAGCAGAAGATTCTTCATCAACAAGGAGGAGATCTTCGTCAACGTACTGAATGGGACTCATCCACTTATTTGTAAGTTATTAGAGTCTAGAGGACACTTGTGATCATTCCTTTTTAGGATTGGGTCTAAGGTGTTTCTCACCCTTTCAAGCCCTCGTAGGAAGCCTCCGGCAGGAGTGTATGTGGTGGGTGCATTGTGTTGACCCTTGCTTTGTGGAGAGCATAAACAGTTAGGTTCCTTTTGTGGATCTTTGGCTAGTGTGCCTAAAACTGGGTGCGTTGTGTTGACCCTTGCTCGTGGGAGCATAAACAGAGGTTTCTTGTGTGGATCTTTGGCCAGTGTGCCTAAACCGGGTGCTATGTGTTGACCCTTGCTCAGGGAACATAAACAGTCAGCCTAGGTGTAGGTTGTAAAGGTTGAAGGTGAACCTGATTTAAAATGTTAGGTTTGAGGTGAACCGCTGTGAAACCTCAGTGAAATTCAACACACACAAGGGTTGAGTGCGTCTACCGGGAGTAGAGTAGACAAGTAGTCGAACCACTATAAAAATGACTATGTTTGTGATTGTTCATTATCTTTGATTACTTGTGTGAATTCATTAACTGTCCTCATAACTGCTCACACTTCACACACAGTCACATCCATCATTAACTATAAATCATTCCATGTTTATCATTTAAATAGTTTCGTGATTGGATCCTCAATTTGGCTTGGAAGCCATATGAGTTACTTTGATGATATCCTGATGTTTGTCATGACTATTTACTTAGGATTGGACTAATAAGATTCTAATAAGCATAAAATTTTAAAAAAGTCCTATTAATACCCCCCCCCCCCCCCCCCCACCCCCCCGAGGACATATTGACATATTCCTAATTCAAGTAAAGATAAAGAAAAACAGACTACTGAAGCTAAAGCTATGAATGTCATCTATTGTGCCGTGTCCCAAGATATATTCAATCAAATAAGTATGTGTGGAATATCGAAAGAAGCGTGAGATCTATTGGAAACAACCCATGAAGGCACAAGCACTGTGAAGAGGTCCAAATTACAACTACTGACCTCACAATTTGAAAATCTCAGAATGGAAGAGCATGAGACCTTCATGGAGTTCTTCACAAAGTTAAATATGATTTGCAACTCCATGGGTGGATTGGGAGAAAAAGTTTTGGTTTTAAAAATATGTAAGAAAATACTTAGATCACTAATGGAACGGTTTAATCCCAAAGTAACAATTATTGAAGACTGTAGGAATATTGATGAAATGAAAGTAGAAGAACTGGTAGGTTCCCTACAAACTTTTGAACTACACTTCAAACAAACCTAAAAATCCAAAACAACTGTCCTAGAAACTTCAAAGAAAACAATGAATGAGGACAATGGAAGTGAAAAGGAAGATGAAAATGAGGAAGTGGCTTTGCTGGCACAAAGATTCAGGAAATTCTTTCAGAAGAATCATGGTCGTCCTTCTAGAGGAAGGTGGGTGGACAACAACCTTCTGTGGGTAAATTTAGTAAAAAGGCTAAGGAACCATAATGCTATGCCTGTCAGAAGTATGGACACTTATTTACGGAATGCCCAAATAGAAAAACAAAGGGTAAAGCAATGGCTTTCACATGGGATAATACAGAAGAGTCAAACTCAGAATACAGTGATTCAGAGAGCGATGGTGATAAAAATTCCTTGAAAATTCTTATGGTCTCCACCACTCCAATCATTCCCATTGAAACTGAAAATAAGAAGGAACCACAAGCCACTGAATCATTTCCATCTGATAATGAGGAAACAGAGGAGGAAGAAAAGAAACAGGATAAGCTACAGGATGCTTACAATCAACTCTATATTCATAACATCCACATCCTTAAAAGACTTGGAATGTCTGAAAGCAAAAAGGAATTGCTGCAAAGAGATTTGGACAAAACCTTAGAACTTAATACACATCTAATCAATGATTTACAGCAATATCATTCAGATAATGATAAGTTGGAAAAAAGCAACCTATCCCTAAAAATGGAATCATCAAAGCTTACTAAACAAGTTGAATTATTAAAAGATGAAAATGAGAATCTCTAGAATGAGAATCATACACAATTTGCTGAAATAAACTACAAATTTTCCCAGAGTGGTGATAAGCTAGAAAAATTGTTAGGGATGGGTAGAAGAGGAAAATACAAGAGTGGCCTAGGGTATGATAAAACTAAAATAAGAACTGGAAATGCAGCACCATTAACTGAAAAATCGGCTGCTTTAGGTAGTAATATGAGAACTACTCCAGTTTGTCATTTTTGTGGTGATTTGGGCCATTATAAGTTTGAGTGCTTGACACCTAGAAGGACTCCACATTACTCTGGTCAAAATCATATTGGCAAATTCAAACCAATCAGAGAAATACAGAATGTCAAAAGTTCACCTAGGAGACTGGTTAAAATAAATACTCATCCATCACCACCTAGAATGAATGATAGAATGATGGAGTCAGTGGATCAAGTGGGTAAGATAAACATGAAAACTAAATCTACCCCAGTAAAGAATTCTGTCTCAAAATGGGTAGTGAAAGAAAAGCTGAATTGTCTGATAACTCACTCTATACCCTGAAATGTCAAGCATGAAAGGACAAGACCAAGTCATGCATCAAGATCTGGATATTTGTTGAATGATGCAATTTTGCTGAGCTCTTAATGATATATCTAAGGTTCCTCACCTCAATCTTTTTGTACATATAAACATCCTAATGTTTATAATTTTGAGTTGTACAATGCTTGTACAAAATTTTGATGTGTATACTGATTTAAAAGATATTCTATTCTATACATAAGGTTATAGAAGTGTGGAAAAATGAAAATTATTTATCTTCAATATGTCCTTCGATAAGTCATTCTCGATTAATCGATCAAGGGTCGATATCATCGACGCCTCTTTGGAATGTGAAGAGCCATATGATCGAGAATGATATCGAAGATGGTCTCGATAACGTCGGGGGAGTTACATCGATATCACCAGAACACTGGTCGATGATATTGAAGACTGCAACCCGATAAAAGGCAGTCGAGCGGAAATTTTTTATTTAAAAAGGGCATTCCATTTTTTTCTTTCTACTCATCCCTCAGCCGGAGGTACATCGTGGGTCCCGGAAGCTCCTTAAGAACTGGTATTATCCTTCCATTCCTTCCATTCCAAAGTCTATCTTGCTTTTTGGTCGGGTATTTTCAGTTTCTTTAAAAGAGGAATTTTGTCAGTTCTTCCGAAATCTGTCTTTATGGGTAAGGACAAAGAAAAAGCATCCGATCCTGGAGAGTCATCTAGGGCCTCTCAATAAAAGACGCTTGCCTCTAAAGAAAAAATAAGAGGCCCGGAACGTGGGACCCCTACAAGACAATGCACTAGATCGCATGGTGGGTCCCAGTCCAAGGCACCGGCACCTCCACCGATAAAAGTAAATCCGGTCTTGGAGAAGTTCACTGGGAGAAAGGTTATTCAGGAGACAAAAGTCGATAGGAGTTGTCTAATTCCATATAACCTAGAACCTCTGCTTGCTGCCATAGATTGGTTACCCGTTCTTGATTTTGGCTGGCCTTGTCATCTCGAATGAACATATAATTTCTTCGCCGCCTGTCATTCTCCAATATCCAACCCTCCGTCCATCACTGTGACCGTTGATGGTGATGATTTGCAAATCACTCCGGAGTCTATCGCAGGAATTTTTAATCTTACCTTATCATCTATTAGACTATCGGATTTGGATCTTGAAAATATGAGACTCGGTCCATGGTCACCAAGTTCCTCTGTCATGGTCGTAATGTCCAGTGGCACCAAGGCAATGCTCTAAAAGCCAGATTCATGGAACCTCAATTTCGGATCCTGCATGAAATCTTTACTTCGAACATCTATTCTAGAGGTTCCAACGGACCGATCTTATGGGTTTCATGATTATGATAATTTATTCAGTAGCCTCTAGAGTCAAGGTCTGCTTGCCTACTCTTCTCGTGCACCAATTGGTCTATGCCTTTCATACGACTAGGGATGTTCACCTGCCCTACCCTTGGATCATACACACAATATGCGACGCCATTGGTTTTTCGACTACGAATGATCCGGAACTGCCACTTCAAGTCTTCAACAAAAGCAACATTCGAAGAATGGACTTGAAGTTCCATAGGTATCATGAGGATCCTCCAGAGGAAGGCCTTTAAGCAGAAGGAGAGGAAGGTGCAGGTGATGCTCTCACTGAAGGGACTGAGATGGCTGGAGATGAAGCTCCTGGACCCCATCAAGCATCGTCGACATCAACTCCCGGGCATGCTAAACTATTTGAGCTCCACCAGGATCGGATTGGAGCAATTCAGTGGGATGTCTCCCAATTCAGGGAATCGATGAATGAGTGGCTTACCGTCTTGGAATGGCTAGTCCATGGAGTGTAGCAGACTGTACAACAATTGGTTGATCTAATGACTTACCGTCGAGATGACACGACACCATCTACCTCTGCTCCTCCGCCGTAGTACGGGTCTTTGAACACTGTCACATTCACCCTCTCGTATTTCTGCATATGAGCATAAGTATCTTTTTGGATGCTCTATGCTCTCATGAGTGAATGTGATCGCTTCCTAATAGTTTGACATTTTTTTGTGTATATGCCCACGAGTGGGTTTGTTATTGATGGTTACTTCTGGCTGCCCATAAATGGGCTTGGTAATGTTGATGGGATAACTGTTAATCTACTACCAATCTTGGGCAGTAAAGATATGTTTTTGGATAATTTTAGAAATGGCTGATTGTAATTCATTCCTATTTACTGCCATACTTATGCTTTAAGACCCCCTGGTTTATTCAGTTTATGATATGTAAAGTGCATGTGATGGTTTGAATCTCTGCTTATATCACTGCTCTATTTGGTCTGCTCTGCATACATTGGATCCAAATATGAGATGTCTAAATTCACTGTTTTAATCATTATGCATCTATCTTTTCTATATGTATGCTTTATGAATGGTGGTTCTTCCAAATAGCTTTAACTTCAGTCAATATCTACTCTTATGCTATCCTTTGTCAAATGATTGACAAAAAGGGGGAGAACGACTCAAACACCCCGTCAGGAAATGTATATCTGATTGAGTATGGTAATGCAGGTGTTAGGGGGGAGCAACTGCACCAAGCGAGGGGGAGTTTGCAGTTAGGGGGAGCAACTTCTAAATGTGTTGTGTATATGACATTGTTAGCATTGTACAACTGTGTAAAGAACATGTACATAAATTTGTGATGTCAGTATAGAAGTTGTTCTAGGGTGTTTTGATATTTTGTCACGTAATTGACAAAGGGGGAGATTGAAAGTGCCCTGGTTTGTCAATTAGCGTGAGTGTTGAGTCAGCTAGACTGTAGAGCCTCATAGGAAGATCAATTCAAAGTGTCTGCCTCAACCGGATGTGTGCAAGCTCGCCACAGGTAAATCTAAGCCTCACATCCCATGTCCCAAAATACTAGATAAATAAAATAAAACCCTTAAAACAAATTAGAACATCATAGGGTTTTTAAGTTAAGAAAACTTTTTCAAAATCAGAAAATCTCTAAGTTTTCTTGCTTTGTCGATTCTATCGATACACATCTCGATATAATCGACCCGTGCTATCGATGTCCTCAATGACAAAGCGATTCCATCGGAATGAGGACAAAAGTGTCCAGCAACCACATATATATCTGGACGGATTTATCGACGTATCGATACATCTATCGATATCATCAATATTTGAATCTCGAGTCCATCGAAGGTGACTCGATAATATCGACAAACAGATCTCTAGTGCCCCTGTTTTCACTTAAGAATATCATATGTGCATCTATATATCGAAGCCCTCCTCGATACCATCGAAATTCAAATCTCGATGACATTGGAAGGCTCAGGATGATATCGGTCATGGTCATGAAGATTTTCAGCAAAATATTTCAGGATAGTTTATCTATGATCAAGGGTCACTCGTTAGAATCGATATTCAAATATCGATGATAACGGTACGGTTTCGATGGCATCGAACAGGGACAGAAACTGTCCAACAAGCTTAAACGAAAATCCCTTGGATTTATCGGTGCCTCAACATAGCTATCGATATCATCGATATTCAAATTTCAATGATATCGAAGGTCCCTCGATCATTCTTATCACCTGAAATATTTCATAGTAAGTCTCTCTCATTTTCAAATGTTGAAGAATCGAACCTCACATCGATGAAATCGGAGTTCAAAATCCGATGACATCGACACGTGTTTCGATTCCCTCGACCAACTGGCAATAGGTTTCAAAAGTGTATGACATTTGAGTTTGTGTCATCGAGCGGACCGTCAATGCTATCGAGAGTATACGCTCGATGATATCGATCCCGATAGATGATATCGAACTCTGTCATAAATGTGACCGTTTTATATCCGTTGGATCCTTTTGCCTATATAAAGAGAACTTGTCTATTATTGTTGGTAGAGAAAGAAGAGAGTGCTTTTGAGTGTTTTACCTTAGATCATATACCCAAAGCCCTTTCTCTCAGGGAAGTTCATCCTCCAATCCACCCTCATCATTGATATTCAATAGAGTGGATTGGGGAATGAACTTCTACATTCAAGGATCCTTCATTTACTACCTTAACGGCAAATCATTAAGCTAGAATGCCTTGAATGCATAGATGATCGGAATCACTCTATCTTCCTTATAGGAAAACATTTTATAGAGTAGGATTTCGTCTTCACCTTGACCCAACTCGAAGCCATGTATTAGTACATCATCTGAGTTGCAGATCAAGGAAGCAGAAGATTCTTCATCAACAAAGAGGAGATATTCGTCAACGTGCTGAATGAGACTCATCCACTTATTTGTAAGTTATTAGAGTCCAGAGGACACTTGTGATCATTCCTTTTTAGGATTGGGTCTAAGGTGTTTTTCACCCTTTCAAGCCCTCGTAGGAGGCCTCCGGCGGGAGTGTACGTAGTGGGTGCATTGTGTTGACCCTTGCTCTGTGGAGAGCATAAACAGTTAGGTTCCTTATGTGGATCTTTGGCCAGTGTGCTTAAAACTAGGTGCGTTGTGTTGACCCTTGCTCGTGGGAGCATAAACAGAGGTTCCTTGTGTGGATCTTTGGCCAGTGTGCCTAAAACTGGGTGCTATGTGTTGACCCTTGCTCAGGGAGCACAAACAGTCAGCCTAGGTGTAGGTTGTAAAGGTTGAAGGTGAACCTGATTTAAAACGTTAGGTTTGAGGTGATCTGATGTGAAACCTCCTTAGTGAAATCCGGCACACTCAAGGGTTGAGTGCGTCTGCCGGGAGTGGAGTAGACAAGTAGTTGAACCACTATAAAAATGACTGTGTTTGTGATTGTTCATTATCTTTGATTACTAGTGTGAATTTATTAACTATCTTCATAACTGCTCACAATTCACACACAGTCACATCCATCATCAACTATATATCATTCCATGTTTATCATTTAAATAGTTTTGTGATTGGATCCTCAATTTGGCTTGGATGCCATTTGAGTTACTTTGATGATATCCTAATGTTTCTCATGCCTATTTACTCAGGATTGGATTAATAGGATTTTAATAAGCATAAAATTTTAAAAAAGTCCTATTCACCCCCCTCTAGGACATATTGCCATATTCCTAATTCAAGTAAAGCGGTCTTCAACGCTATTTCACTGTCTAGGAAGCTTAACTAGAAAATCCTTTGGATTTGTCGATGCATTGACCCGACTACCGATATCATCGACATTTAAATTCCGATGATATCAAGTGTACCTCGATCATATCTTTGACCTAAAATATTTCTAAGGCAAGTCTCTCTCATTTTCAAACATCGAGGAATCAATCCTCATGTCGATGAAATCGGGGTTCGAAATCCGATGACATCGATGCAAGTTCGATTCCCTCGACCAGCTGGCAAAATGTTTCAAAAGTGTATGACATTTAAGTTTGTGTCATCGAGCGGCCAGTCAATGCAATCGAGAGTATACGCTTGATGATATCGACCATACTCGATGATATCGAACTCTGTCATAAATGTGACCATTTTATATCCGTTAGAACCTTTTGCCTATTTATAGAGAGCTTGTCCTTAATTGCTGGTAGAGAAAGAAGAGAGTTCTTTTAAGTGTCTAACCTTAGATCATATACCCAAAGCTCTTTCTCTCATGGAAGTTCTTCCTCCAATCCACCCTCATCATTGATATTCAATAGAGTGGATTGGGGAATGAACTTCCGCATTCATGGATCCTCCAGCTACCATCTTAATGGCAAATCATTAAGCTACGATGCCTTGAATGCATAAAGTATTAGAATCGCTCTACTTCCCTTATAGGAAAACCTTTAATAGAGTAGGATTCCATTACAACCTTGACCCAACCTGTTGTCATGCATTGGTTCATCTTCTGAGTTGCGGTTCAAGGAAGCAGAAGATTCTTCGTCAACAAAGGAAGAAGATCTTCAACAATGCGCTGAATGGGGCTCATCTACTTATCTGTAAGTCAATAGAGTCCAGAGAACCCTTCTGATCATTCCTTTGTAGGATTGGGTCTAAGGTGTTTCTCACCCTTTGCAAGTCCTCTAGGAGGCCTCTGGCGGGAGTGTACGTGGTGGGTGCTTTGTGTGACCCTTGCTCTGTGGAGAGCATAAACGTTAGGTCTTTTGTGTACGTCCTTGGCCAGTGTGCCTAAAAGTGGGTGCGATGTGTTGACCCTTGCTCATAGGAGCATAAACTGTCAGCCTAGGTGTAGATTGTACTGGTTAAAGGTGAACCTGATTTAAAACCTTAGGTTTGAGGTGAACCGTGGGAAACCTCCTTAGTGAAATCTGGTACACTCAAGGGTTGAGTGCAGTTGCTAGGAGTGGAGTAGACAAGTAGTCGAACCACTATAAAAATGATTGTATTTGAGATTGCTATTGTCTTACATTTACTTATGTGATTTCTTTAAATACTTTCATATTTGACTAATTGAGATCACACCTCACACACACAGTCATATCCATCATAAACTAGTTTACATATTGTTTATCTCTCAAATAGTTTGTGATTGGATCCTCTACCGGGCTTGGAAGCCAGTAGAGTTACTCTTGAGTAATCCTAATGTATGTGTAACGCCCTGAAATTAGGGGATTGAGCATAAACTCAACTCCCAAGTTCCAACGCATCACTTATGCACCATAGATAATGATGATTGAATGTGGTCCGTATTAGTGCGTTTAGACATGAGTGGGATTATACCAAAACACCATATCATACTCTAGAGACAGTTAACTTATGCAAGCGGAAGACTGTGATACATAAATAAAACATACAAACGGTGGTAAGTCCCCAGAGTATGATCAGATTACCAGGTTACATGAATACAAGTAAGGTTCCAAAATTCACAAAATGATATAGTATAATGTTCAACTAGTTGTATTTACGAAATCCTGGTAATCCCCGTCGATCAAAGCATAGTTTACATAAACCCACCTGACAACTGCATGTAGGAGAACGCCTCCTCATCATCCTCAAATTCTGGCTCCGGCTCACAGGCATCGCTATCACCTACAGCTAAGACAGGGTCTGGTTGGTGTTTAAAGTACCGTCCCAGAATGTGGGAGTGAGTGATCAACTCAGTGGAGCTATAAAACAAAGGTTAACATGTTATCAATTCAGTCAAACAGTAATGATAAAGCAATACAATCAAGCATTCCAAGTACTCTGGTTAATGCAAGGATGATATGTATTAATGATGTATGCCCTCGCTTGCACTCCCTCTGCGACTTTGTCTCATGGTCGTGGCATGCATACCTTCCACTGTGCTCAACTCCAACGGCGTCGGAATCGCTAGAATAGCGATATGAAAGTGGCAGTTAGGTACGTGGAGCGGCAGGATTGAATCCCACGAACAACTCCAACTCTCTCCCTCACTTTCTCTCTCTTTCCTTCTCTTCCTTCTCTCTTCTCTCTCTAGGGTTTGCAAATTCGTATGTGAAGGGAGTGAGAGGGTTTAAGGCCCTTATATAGACCCAGAAGTGATGGGAATGGCCCCAGGGCCATGGTATACTTAGGTTATAGCCAAAAGCCGTCCGTTTCGGCTCAAAGCACTTGTGGAGGCCCCTTTTTTGCATGCGTTCAGACTTAAGCTCCCTGGCCTTGGATCTAAGTCGAGTTAAGTTTTCGGTCAAATCGGATTTACAGATTGACCGTGGCGAACCAGTTTCAGTTCAATGGTCACCGGTATTCGATCATGGCCACAAATACACTGACATGTGTTGGAAATTTTTCTTGATCCAAGGGAGTAATTGGGTCAAATTCTGACGGTCTGAATCCTTAAATTTGGCACGCAAGTGAACGGCCCAAATCACTTAAATCTGAGTTTAATTTTTCAAAGATATTCGCGTTTCTCACACACTTCGCTCCGTGCTGAAGGTGTGCGTTTCTGGATACTATTTGGAGTTGATTTTTGAGATAATTGTCAAGTCTAGCAAGGCGGTCATAATCATATAGTTTCGTGGTCATCGGACTTTCAACGAGCGATCCAGGTTCGATACGGAGTTTCAATGTGCTCCCGTGGGCAACTGGGTTTAGAGATTGATCCTAGAATTCAGGGTAATGTAGTGTTAATGATTCTACAAGTTTTGGGTCTTGCAGTTCGTATTTAAAGTGGTTCAAGCTAATTCTACTGATTATTCAGTTTAGTACGTAACTAAATTATGCCCTAATTACGACAGAATATGGTCCTAAGGCAGTCTTACATCCCTTGTTGGCAATTTTAGTTAGTATATAATTTTAATTATATTTTTAGTAGTTCGTCATCAAGTCTACTTCATCTCTACCAAATTTCATTAGATTTTGTGTTGTAGAAAATTTCTAAAAATTCCAGAATCAGCAGTTGTCCAAAATAATGATTTTCAGATAGTTGTAACGATAACCTATATTTAACTATATTTAAATTTTTATTATATTTTTCACTTATTTTTATATGAAACTAGACTTATCAAGCTTCAATATGACTTTTGAATCACCTAAATTGGAGTTATAACGAGGGAGATATGACTTTCGAAGTCGTGGATGTAACATCCCAGATTTTTGCCAACCTGGAATTAGACGTCCTTAGGCAATGGGTCGCTCCTAACACCTTATTAACTTGTCAGAACTCAATCCCACAGTCTAAAATCACTTTTTAACCCTTTTCCTTCACAAATCTCACCTTTTACTACCTTATCCTTCAAAAGTAACTAAGTGCTAAACTAGATTAGCTACGAAATCCATTTGAATCACTTTAAATACGATCTGCACGACCCAAAACTTGTAGAATCATCGACGCTACATTATCCTAAAATCTAGGATTAATCTCATTACCCGGCTGCTCTCGGGAGCACATTGAAACTCCGTATCAGATCTGGACCGCACATCGAAAGTCCGATGACCTCGAGATTAAGCGTTTACGACCGCCTTGTTGGGCTTGACAACCATCTCGGAAATTAAATCCAGACAGTGTCCGGGGGCTATTCGCTTGAGCCCGGAGTGAAGTGTGTGAGAAATGTAGATATTTTAGAAATAAATATCTAAATTTAAGTAATCTGATACTTGTCAATTGCGGGCCAAATATAAGCAATCAGACCGTCGAAATCTGACCCAAATAAACCCTCGGATCAGGAAAAATTTCCAACACAGGTCAGTATACTTGTGGCCCTGATCGAGTTTCTGAGACCGTTGAACTGAAACTGGTCCGCCACGGGCGATCTGTAAATCCGATCGGACCAAAAATGTAACTCGACATAGATCCAACGTCTGTGAGCTTAAGTCCGACCTTTGGCTCAAGGGGGGCTTCCAGAAGTGCTCCATTGAGACGGAACAGTCTCCTTTTGGACATAACCTAAGTATACCTTGGCCCTGGCCTTATAATGATATAAGGTACATTAGTTTCCCAATCCTGCTGTATGAAAAGGACTAATAACAACTCGATAATCATGCTCATCATCGCACTGCATGTGCCTGGAAGATGTAGAGCACTGAGGGATGAACGCATGCCGCGGACGTAAGATGGTGTCACATGAGGTAGTATGTTGGTGAGGGCATGCATCATGACTGCATTCATACTTGCATTAATAAGAGTATTTAGGAGTTGTTGATTGTACTTCTTTATCATTACTGCTTGACTGAATTGATAGCATGTTAACCTATGCTTTATTGTTCCACTGAGTTGATCACTCACTCCCACGTTACGGGACGGTGTTTCAGACACCCACCAGACTTTATCTGATTGCAGATGGAGATGCTGCTCCTGAGGTGGAGCCGGACTTTTGTGACGACGAGAATGCTTTCTCGTATATGTTATTTTCTGACGGCTTCATGTGAGTCGTGCCTTGATCAACGGGGTTACAGGTATGTTGACTAGATGACACTACACCTATGGTATATTTTGAAATTGTACTTGTAATTCATTAACCTGGCAACATTATCACACCCTGGAGACTTACCATAGTTTATATATTCTATACATCTATCTCAGTCTTCCGCTTGCAATTTAACTATCTCTGGAGTATGATATGCTGTTTTGGTATAATCTCATTCATGTTTCAATGCTCTCATCATAATCATCATTATCTATGTTGTATAAGTGATGCGTTGGAACTCGGGAGCTGAGCTTTGCTCGACCCCCGATTTTCAAGGCATTACAAGATGGTATCAGAGCATGATTTGGATTAAACCAGACCTGGGTTATGGTCACACGATGCACTCTGACGCACTCTGACTTAGGAGAGGGCGACGGAACATAGGAACCGACTTAGGATCTTCCAAATTTGCCAAATGGTGAAACCGACTGAAATCGACCGCTAAGATTGGGCCCGTACACACACATGATCACGCGAAACGATTCCGAATCACTTCTAGACGGTCAAACGACGGGTTTAGATCACAACTCACCCCATCTCAGCCGTTAGAAATTGGTAAATATAGGTATGTATCAAAAATATCCCAAAACTACCCGAAACGACCTAAGTCGCCTCTAGGCCGTCAGTCGACGAGTTTGAGTCGTTCCCTAGAAACGAATGTCCTTAGGCTATGAGTCAACCACAACACCTTACACTTAATACCAATTCCTTCAAAATCTCACCCTCCACCACTGTATTTATCATTTCTTTTAAGCACATCCACAATACACACCAATCTTAGGGTATAAATGATGAAAAACAACACCTAAATTAAAACTTACCATAAATAGGAAGTAAATAGATAAAATGGATTTGACCCTTAACCTTTTGGAATCTAACCAAATAAATAGGTTAGTTGGATAAAATAGCGTCTCCTACCCCCAAAATCATATATTACACATCCAATAAAATCATTTCAGTTTGCAAATTAGACCCGAAAATGCTTCAAATGAAGTCGGGGGCCAATAGGAGCACTTATAGGGGACCCAGGGTAGGACCCATACCTTTTTGGGGCCTAGGGGTCACGAGGACCTTGCCCAAACGGCGAGGCATAGCCGGTTAGTCCAGAGGGTGGCGAGGCCTCGCCGGTCAGCGAGCTCGGTCGGGAGAGCCGGTCAGGCCGATCATGTTTGGGGCCTAGGGGAACCCCTGGTACATGGACCGTGGCTTGAAACCACCCCAAACACCTACTTCCTACACAAATCACCCCTTCAAGCTCTCTTTTCTCTTCCAAGTTGTTGTTTCCTCTCTCAAATCTCCCTTTCGTCCACCCATTTCATCATTCCCTGGCCAAACACGCACACCATCACTGTTTTCTGCGATAGCCAACTTCCAACCTCTCCATTCTCTCTCATTTGAGCCCATACATCTCCCATTGGTGGCTCAAAATCATGTAAGTTTCCTAACTCATCCCATTTCTTCACTTTCCTTCTTCATTCCCTGTCATTTGGGCCTTTACAACCTCTGTTGAGGCTCAAATTCGTGAAGAACCCAAAACTCCAGCCCCTCCTCTCTTTTCTTCCCTTCCCATGGCCTTTTTTGAGATCATTACGGTCGTTTTCTCGATTTTAACCTTTTTTCTCTCTCATAGGAAAGAGAAAGGGTGCCCCTCCTCCTTCGCCAGACTCGGATGCCTAGTCATCCATGCCGTTGTCTCGTAGTTGTTTGAGTTACTACTTTAGGATATGTTCGTATTTTCGTGTTGATAGACCTAGTAGTGTAATAGTTAGTAGAATGTTAGATGTTTGAAGCCTTGGTTGTATTAACTCACATGCATCTTCTGTCATGGTCCATGTAAGGCTACGTCCCATGTATTGTGATGATTTTGGGTTAAATGAAATGCATGAAGCTCCTTTTGTTGCCGAATGTGTAGAATGCTTGACAAGTTGAAGTTGTACTTGACAATTGTGAACTCCTTCCACCCCTCCATCATTACTCCTCTAAACCCATCTCTTACTGTAACATCCCGAAAAATCGAGGGTCGAGTAGTAACTCAGCTTTCGAGTTTCCAGAACATCACTTATGCAACAAAATGAATGATGATTGAATGTTGTCTGTATTAGTGCATTGAACATGAGTGAGATTAAGCCAAAACAACATATCATACTCCAGAGACAGTTAAATTTCAAGCGGAAGACTGTGATAGATATATAAAATATAAAAACTATGGTAAGTCTCCAGAGTGTGATAAGGTTACCAGGTTAAAGAATTACAAGTACAATTCAAATGATACCAAATGTGTAGTGTCATCTAGTCAACATCCCTGTAACCCCGTCGAACAAGGCACGGCTCACATGAAGCCACCCGAAAACCGCATATACGAGAAAGCATCCTCGTCGTCACAAAAGTCCGGCTCTGTCTCAGGAGTGGCGTCGCCATCTGCAATCAGACAAAGTCTGGTGGGTGTTCGAAATACCGTCCCGTAACGTGGGAGTGAGTGATCAACTCAGTGGAACAATAAAGCATAGGTTAACATGTTATCAATTCAGTCAAGCAGTAATGATAAAGTAGTACAATCAAACAATTCTAACTACTCTTATTTAATGCAAGTATGAAATGATATAATGTATGCCCTTACCAAACCACCCTCATGTGACACCATCTTACGTTCGCGAATGCGTTCATCCCTCAGTGCTCCACATCTACCAGGCACATGCAGTGCGATGATGAGAATGATTACCGAGTATTTATTAGTCCGTTTCAAATAGCAATATTGGAAAACTAAGGTACCTCCCTTGTATCATTCCCAAACATGATCCATTCTAGGGTCGTCAATCCTAGTAATCTCATACGATGATGTGTTTCTAGGTCGCTACAAAGGCTGTCAAGGCTGTTACGCACAAAGGTTATACTACTCCCCCATCACCTTTTTAACGGTTCATCACTATACAGATACAGGCCTAGTTCATACTCTATACACTGCGGCAACACTCGTCGCCTCACCGTAAATTCAGAGTATGCTCGAGGTCACTACAAAGGGCTGTCAGGGCTGTTACGCACAAAGGTTACACCGCTCCCCCATCACCTTATCAATGTAGGCCGACAGCACGAATATAGTGTCCCATACCACCATAATCGGCTCATGAGTCTGGTTGCTCACTGGTCACTATGGGGAGGCATGTGGCCCCAGCGTAGGCCGACAGCTCGACCACAGTGTCTCATACCACCATGCCCGGCTCATGAGTCTTAGCGGATTGAGGTACCATAGTTAAAAGGGATTTCACTGGTAAGTTTGGTACCCTAGGTTCAAGCAGTAGCATCCAAACATGGTGAACATACATTAGACAGATCGGGTTACTTGACGAGCTTGGCTAGCTCGAGCGCACAAGTTGAACGATATGAAGCGCATAAGCACTTCGTGTGGCCAACCACTATCGCCAACCGAAGTACGACTCGGGTTCATCGAACACATCTCACGTGGCAAATGAATCTCAGCCACGAATCCAATCCCGTTACCGATTGCCTGGATTATAATCATAGCCCCAATCACATTCAATTGAAGATAGTTAAAGCAGTAATGAATTAAGATTCAAATCATACAACCAAAGTCTGATATTATCCATTTAGGGCTGCCAGGGCTGTTGCACGCACTCGTTGCTCCACTCCCCCATCACCCATGACGGATCATACAACGTAAATATGAATTTAAACATATGCATTACATAGATAAAATCATAAAAGCAGTTGAGCATGTTATGAAGCACAACACAAGCATGAGTTTGTACATATTCAATTCCTAATCACACAACTATCCAAGGAAAACATACACATAGGTAAAAGAAGTTGAGAATCATATCTCAACACCCTTATACATTACAATTTGCTAACTACTACTCATTCAGACATTTCAACAAACACTTTAAAAGACATACATCAACATACATGACATATGTTGATCACATAGGCATTAGGCCAAATCCTTTCACTAGGGAGTTGCCCCAATCATAACACGCGTACACCCACGAGGATAGTCATGGAGAGTAGGAATCCAAGTTCCATATTCATTTGAACATTTTCATAAACACTTGGACTACCCATTTCAACATATATAGCGTATAGTATCCGTGGCGTGATTCAGGGCAAATCCTTTCGTCAAAGGGGTATCGCCAATACAACAATCATATATCCATGACAATTAGTCATGGCGAGCACCAATGTGAATCCTATACTCATTCAGTCATTTTCACAAACACTTAGAATACACTATTTTAACATACATAATGTATATTAGCAAATACATGTATTAGGGCGAGTCCTTTTGCCAAACAAGTATTTCATCCATATATAATATATTAATACAGCAAATAATCATGGCAAACACATTTCTAAAATTTATACGTATACGGTACTTTCTACAAATACCAAGAGTATGTAAAATTCCATATTCTTCATCTTTAATCGAAACAGAAAACAGACAGCACTTTGTACATGTGCAATTGCATGCAGATAATGAATCTATCATTATTTGACATTGAAAGCATTGAAAACCATAACCTATACACCTAAAGTCCGCACCTTTTGTCGTAGAATCGTAACAGAGTCGATAAAATTGCTAAGCTTTCGTATAAGGCAGTTTGGCAACCTATGGAATTAAATAAGTTAGCTATTTCATAACCTACAACTATCAAAACCCCAAATCAGATTAGGGTTAGGGTTTCTTACCTAGAAATGATGCCGGAATCGTCGAGAAAGCGATGAGAAAGGGGTGGTGCAGCTTGTGTAGTGGCAGGGAATAGTAGTAGGGAGATTCTCCCACTTCTCTCACTCTCTCTCTCTTCTCTCTCTTCTCTCTCTAGGGTTTCTCTCAAATTCGTATGGCTGTGATAGAGAGGGTTTTAAGGTCCTTATATAGCCTAAAAACTCACCGAAATAGACTCTAGGTCAAAGTATACTTAGGTTATAACTAAAGCGGACCTGTTTCAGCTCAACGGAGCACTTCTGGCGGGCCTCCTTGAGCCAAAGGTCAGACTTAAGCTCACTAACACTGGATTTACGTTTAGTTAAGTTTTCATTCCAGTCGGGATTCTAGATCATGCATGGCGGACCAGTTTCAGTTCAACGGTCAACGGATCTCGATCGGAGATTCCGAGTACATGGATATGTGTATGAAATTTCTCCTGATCCGAGGGTGTAATTTGGTCTGATTCTGACGGTCTGGTTGCTTAAAACTGATTCGTAAGCAACACGTGCCAGATCACTATTTGAGATATTTATTTGTAAAGAAATTCAAGTGTTCTCACACTCCTCGCTCCGGACTCAAGCGAATTACACTAGGACACTATTTGGATTGGATTTCCGAGATGGTTGTCAAGCCCAGCAAGGCGGTCCTAATTCCTTAACTTCATATAAATCGGACTTCCGACGTGCGGTCCAGATCTGATACGGAGTTTCGTGATGCTCCCAAAAGCAGACGGGTAAAGAGATTGATCCTAGATTTTAGGGTACCCTAGCGTCAATGATTCTACAAGTTTTGGGTCTTGCAGATCATATTTAAAGTGATTGGTGCTAATTTCACAGGCACTCTAGTTTAACACTAACTAATTCTCGCCTAATTTCTAAAGGATTTAGTCCTGGGTGATTTCGGTCTAAGGTGGTACTTAATCCTTTGTAGCAATGTTTAGTTTAAGTATTGTTCTTCATCACCCAAACTTTAAGATAGTGTTTGATGTGAAAGTACTTAGAAAATTTAAAGAACAAGGTGGTGAAGGGTGGGATTTGTGAAGGAAATGGGTTAAGGAGCGATTTTAGACTGTGGGATTCAGTTCTGACAAGTTAATAAGGTGTTATGATTGACCCATTGCCTAAGGACGTCTAATCCCAGGTTGGCAAAAATCCGGGATGTTACACTTACTCCTCTTGGCCTCACCATTTCACACCCATATGGGCACAACGATCCACATTTTTATGTCCCATAACTTTCACAACCTCCAAATGTTGGGACATTTAGGGCCCGTTCGGCTAACTGCATTAGGTGAGTTTAAGGTGGATAGAATTGTAAAGGTAACAATAAATGTATGTGTAGGGTATGGTCCTTAGATTGGGTGTATCCCATGTTTTCCAATACCATGTTTGGAATGTATGCAATTAAAAGTAAATTCCGAGATTTCCTTTCAAAATTACACTTAGAAATTCATCATCATGGGATTTGAAAATCCCATCTCACACTTTCCAATAGAAGGCTAATTTTTCAAAGCCTATAAAATTATTATTTTTTAATTCCCTCCCACCCTCCTACCAAATATGCCACTCCAAATCCTGAGGTGGGATTAGTAATACCGTCCCATTTAATACAACTTAAGACCACTAACCAAATAGTGTTGAAGTGATAAAGTCCCTTGATATACATTGATACACCACACTCTGACAGCTTATGCTTTTAGAGTAAATGGTTGTTTGACAGCTTAAGCTTTTAGAGTAAATGGTTGTTTGACAAATAGGCCCTTAGAGTTTTGGACCTAGAGTGGTGCTCCTAGATTTCGAAAGACCTAACAGTATGAGAAATTCAATAATTTAATAATGTGAACCCTAAGACCTTCGTAGTTGGTATGAGCATATGTGAAATGCTCGAGCGTAGTTGAATTCAAGGTCAGGCAACTCAATTCCAACCAGACAACGTTTGGTCCTAAGCGATAAACAATTTCCTATATTAAAAATGGTATGCAATCATCCAGTGTATAAGCATAGACTTTAGATTACAACTATTGGATCATTTTTAGGAATGTACATTAGGATTAGGCTACTGGTTAGACTAAGGAATGTAAAGGATTCATTATGCTAAGACAATTGAAAGATAAACTTAGTTTGTTGACTTGATTAGGTTGGAATGAGATCTCATTCCTGCGTTAAATCCCCCTAATACTTATGGCTTATTTAACAACTCTTAGAAGTTGTTTTAACTTAGAAACTATTTAACTTATATATCCCTCGGATTGAACATTAGGTCAAGTCAACACACCCCTTAGAATTGCCTTCCCAAGGACTTATTATAATCGGGAACACGGAGTAGAGGAACTATATATATAAGCGAGGTATTCGCGGTTTAAGCTGAATTCTCAATTATGGTAGTTACCAATGAACTCTATGCTCTGATCAAGCAGAAGGTCGGGATCGACTAGGATTAAGAACTGATACGATAAATTTTCTGTCCTCGCGAGACAAAAGGTCTATGTATCCGACTCAGACCCACTACACAACTTTCCTTCCGTGTTGGCCCAACCACTTGCAACTAAAAGTTTATAACTTCGTCTTTGAGAAGTATTAGGAGTATATAGCTGATAGAGACTTTATCTTTTAGGCCTAAGGAATTGCCCAAATGGCAATAGATAGTTGGAATTAGGTCCCAAATCACATGCCATGTCAGCATACATATTGTGCATATGAACGTAGAAAGCTAGCCTGCCTTTAAGCTAAATATGATTAAATAGGATAAGTCTGGACCTTGACAAAACTCCTTAGTAGAATTAGGCATCTT
>JAJHSJ010000415.1:0-60032 GCA_021015155.1 Magnolia officinalis | reverse complement strand
TTTTCAAACTCATTCTCTAAGCAACCATGGGAGGTGGACTTCCAAGATCTCCATGAGAAAGAGCTGGGTGTGTCCCACCTTCCTACCATCCAATCCCACCCTCTAAAATCAATCTCAACCGCTGAAGTCCATCCATTAGAGCTCTAGCATGCTTTGGCGGAAGAATGAAGAAGAGATCTTGAGGTGGGTGCTTTTGTTTGTTGATTTTGTGATTTGAGGGCCCACATATGGTTGGACCCATCTTGATATATGCATTGTATAGGGAGGGCCCATAGTGGCGGGGTCCCTCCCATTTCCACTGATTTCTCTCTCTTTTCTCTATCTCTCTCTTTCTCTTTCTTGTGATGGGTGTAGCCCACTTGATCCACACCATACATACCGTGGGACCCACCTTGATGAATGTTCCTGTCGACATTGTCCCGTCCTTGGACGTGTGGACCCCACCTTAATGGTGTATGTATCCACACCTTCAACATTTCACATGGACCCCACTAGGATGGATGTACTTATCCACGCCATCTGTCCAGATCGGAGAGACCTCAGGCTTGGACGAGGAAAACAAATATCAGTTGATCTAAAACTTTGGTGGGCCACCACGTGGCACCACCCTAATGTATGTGTTTTGCCGCATTGTCCAAACCCCTGGACGGTGGGGCCTGTCTGGAGCACGTGTGGCGTCCACACCGTCCAGCAAAGGACGGTGGGACCCATCTGATGTGTGCGTTTTACATGGACGCCGTTCATCTGTTTAATCCAATCGTCCAGCTGCCTGGGACAGTATCATCCAGACCGTCCGGACCATGGGTCCCACCTGGTATTCACGTACGTGACGTCCAAAGCCTGGACGATTCTTTTTCCTATACACACACACACCACACCACACATATATAATATATATATATATAATATATATATATATATATATATATATATATAGATATATATATACGTATATTATATATATAATTTCATAATATATTTATAATATATAAATTCATATAATCATGTGGGACCCACCATGAGGTATGCCTTCATCCTCATCGTCCATTATCTAGGACGGTGGGACCTGCCTCACCATGATGTATGGTTTTTATCTATACCGTCCATCCTTTTTGGGACGCGTGGATCACTACCACGTGGACCCTCTGTGATGTATGTGTCTTCTACACCGTCCATCTAGACGGTGCTATGCAGACCACTGTGATGTATACGCCTGGCGTCCGCACCGTCCAGTGATCTGGACGGTGGAAACTCACCCATGACGTATGTGTTTTATCAACACCGTCCGTACCTCTTGGCAGCAGCTGGCTGTGGATGGTTAGCCGCCTCACCATGATGGATGTTTTCCATCCAAACCCTCCATCTGCCGAGGACGTGGGTCCCACTGCATTTAACGTTAATAAGTTCCGCAGGGGCAGGGCCCACGTGATATATGTGTTACATCCTACCGTCCAGCAGGTGGGACAGTGGGGAAATCCAGACCGCCCAGCCCTTCCACGTGACATGGGGCCATGTAATGTATATCCAAACTGTTCATCTATGGGCCCCACGCAGCATGCGGCTGCTGCTGCTGTAATGTCAGCTAGTTTAGTGGGGCCCATGATGTATTTGTGGTATCGAAACCATCCATCCAAAGGCGAGCTTGTCTTGAGGGATGGACAATGTTTGGATGGTGTTGATGCACATGGACAATATTTGGATTGTGCTGGGTTACATGAACAATATTTGGGCGGTGCTGATTTACATGGAAAATGTTTGGTTGGTGCAGATTTACCTGGGCAATGTTTGGACTGTGTTGATCATCATTAATGGGTCATCTGTCCCATGGACTGATAGTGTACAGCGATACACATGTTACACCTACAACTATTTAAATGATTTTGGTGTGGACAAAGCCCGCTAGAGGACCATTGGTGAGGCCCATCCATGAGGCTCATCATGATGTATTTTTGACCCATGTGCGGTGTCCACCTGTTTGTATTGTTAGGCCCTGATACGTGGCCCATTTGATGCATACGAGGCCCAAGCATTGCAGCTCACTTGTTGTATATGAGGCCCATGTATGAGGCCCATGGTGATGCATTTATAGCCCATTTGATGAGGCTCATTGCGATAGGTTAGAGACCCATGGGACGAGGCCCATTGTGATATATCCGAGGCCCATGGGCGTGGCCCATTGTGATATACTTGAGGCCCTTGTATAAAGCCCAATGTGATGTATGTGAGGCCCATGAATGAGGCCCAATGTGATGTATGTGTGGCCGCTATGCTGTGTATGAATCCCTTATGTGGGCCATTCCTTGGGAGCAATGTTGGTTAGATGTCCACATTGGTGGGCAATGTTGGTTAGATGTCTTTATTGTGACCTTCCCTTGGGCCTTGTTAGGCCTATTCTCATCATTCTCTTAATAGGTTAACCCAAATAAGTGGGCCCCATTCGTCATAGAAGGATGCCTTCGTGTTATCAGATTTGATATAACCACGACCGAGTGCCGATCTTTATATTATGGTTGATCGGCTGTTCATTTATGGACCCTGCGTTGTTTATATGCTGATTATTAGTGCTGATTATCGATGCTGATCATTGGTGCCAATTGTCGAGGTCGTGTATCGAAGCCGATTCCGATTGTCGAGGCCGATTGTATAGGCCGATTCCGATTGTCGAGGCCAAGTATCGAGATCGATTCCGATTGTAAAGGCCGAGTATCGAGGCTGATTCCGATTTGTTGAGGTCGATGGTATAGGCTGATTCTGATTGTCGAGGCCGAGTATCGAGGCCGATTCCGATTGTCAAGGTCGATTGTATAGGTCGATTCTGATTGTCGAGGCCGATTCTGAGTGTTGATTTCGATTGTTGAGGCCGAGTATCGAGGCCGATTTCGATTTGTCGAGACAATTCTGATTGTCGAGGCTGATTTCGATTTGTTGAGGCCGATTGTATAGGCCGATTTCGATTGTCGAGGCCGAGTATCGAGGCCGATTTCGATTTGTCAAGGCTAATTGTATAGGTCGATTCTGATTGTCGAGGTCGATTGTATAAGCCGATTCCGATTGTCGAGGCCGATTGTATAGGCCGATTCTGATTTGTCGAGGCCGATTGTATAGGACGATTCCGATTTTCGAGACTGAGTATCGAGGCCAATTCCGATTTGTCGAGGCTGATTGTATTGGCCGATTCCAATTTGTCGAGGCCAATTGTATAAGCCGATTCTGATTGTCGAGGCCAATTGTATAAGCCGATTCCGATTGTCGAGGCCGAGTATCGAGGCCGATTCCCATTTGTCGAGGCCAATTGTCGAGACTGATTTTGATTGCCGAGGCCGATTATTGAGACCCATATAAGGTATATGCGGCCTGTAGTTGAGGCCCGTTGTGATGTGTATTCGGCATGTGTTTGAGGCCCAATGTGATGTATATGTGGCCTGTATTTGAGGCTCATTGTGATATATGTTAGGCCCATGTGAAAGGCCATCGTGATGTTTATTAAGCTCTTGAGTGAGGCGCATGGTGTTGTATATCAGGTCCCTTGTGAGGCCATGGGTCGACTTATGTTAGGCTCTATGTGGGCCACCCCTTGGGGACAATGTTGGTTAAATGTCCACATTGTCGAGGCCAATTGTCGATACCGATTGTTGATGCCAGTTATTGGTACCGATTGTGAGTATGTGATAGCATACCATCATGATACATATCCATACGCATCATCTACATGTTTGTTATGATATGTGATTAACCATTGCATATGCCATAGGCAGTTTGTTCATGGGGCTCCTGATAGTGGAGTTTGTAAGTGCTATGATTTGATTCCTCTTTGATTGTCAAATTTTGTGAGTCAAAACTTCTTCGTATGTCGTGTGTTTATATCTTGATAAATTTGTTCGAGACACCTCATCAACACTTGAAGTCTAGCTCAAGAATTCTTCAAGCTTCATGATAGTTTTCAAGCTACAATGTAGAAGATATTAGAAGACTCTCAGGGTCAAGACTCAAGTTCAAGTACAAGTCGAAGTTCAAGATTCAAATCTAAATGCGGGACTCAAGTACAACTTAAAGTACATTGAAGCTTCTGAAGTAGTCAAGCTACATCGAGAAGAAATCAAACTTCGTAAGATCAAAGTCTAAGCAAATGAAGTGTTCGATGTCCATACTTCATGTTCCAGGTTTGATAGACCATTAGATTGACTTAGGGTAGGTCACTTTGGATACATATATAATTCAAATGAATATTATTACATGATTTTGGTCTACTCTAAGACCAGTCCTAGACCCTGTTCGACCAGTCCTAGCACTGTCTCGACCAGTCTAAGAAGTTCCAAGACCAGTCCTAAAATTGTTGTAATTTATCGGATTTTTTGGTTCGCCTACGATCAGTCCTAGAGTCTGCTCGACCGGTCGTGAGATGGTCTCGACTTAACCTTCGACCAGTCGTAAGGCTTCGACTCAAACTCCAGCAACTAAATCAATTGTTGCACCACCAGTCGTAGAGGGGTCTCGACCAGACGTGGACTGCTTTCGACCAGTCGTGGACTGCCTACGACCGGTCGTACAACGGTTTGATGCGATCGCGCTCAAAATTTTAAAAATCAGTTTATTCCAAGACCAGTCGTGGTGACCCTAGGACGAGTCGAAGACAAACTTCTTCAGCTATAAATAGTACATGAATTTCAGAGTTTTTCATTGAAAAATTAAGTGAATTCAAGGCTCCACTCTGAGATAAGTCTATGTTTATTTTAAAACTATTTTGTGCATAATTTCTTTCTCTTTTTGATAGCTTATTTAATTTGATTTTGTTTCTGTATTCCAATCGGATTTGAAAAGAGGAATTGACTTATTCCTTCTTTTTGGAATCAAAATCAAATATAGCTATGCCCAACTGATTTAAATCTAAAATCAATTAGAACTTAGAACCATATTAAAGTGAGTAGTGGACATTGAACTTCTATATTCGAACGTCTACTCCAATTGGTTCTTCCGGGCAACTACAAGAGGAGAAATCCAGGTATTTTACAATTTTGTAAATTTCATTCTATTTTGGTTTTTTGTTTGAGATTCGCCAGAAAAATCTCGATTTGTCTGGTTATCTGAGGAGAGCCAGAAAACTCAGAAGTGTGGGTTTTTGAATTGTGTAAGCCCAAGTTAAAAAGACATAATTGTAAAGGTTTTGGTGAACCTGTGAAAACCTATTTGATAGTGAACGCTAATATCCCCTGTGTGAGGATATTAGGAGTGGAGTAGCATTTTTGTTGCTGTTGAAGAATGTGGTGTACACATAGGCGAACCACTATAACTCTTTGTCTTGTGGATTGAATGCTTGCTTAAATTTCATATCATTTATCATTCAATTTTGTGGAATGTGTGTATGGATGTGAATGTTGTAACAATTTACATTTCAAGCAAGTGTGGGGATTGTTGTAATAGTTAGATCTTTATTTCAAATTCCTTGTTATTCAGTTATTTCTATTCAGATTGAGTTATTGATTCAAAAGACGTTATAGAAATAAGGTTGTCCTACTATAAGTCCTTGTTTATTATGGTATAAGGTTTTCCTTAGAACTGAATTTGTATCAACCTCTCAATACTTATTTGTTGATATTGATTTGATTATAGCATTGTATATTGATCTATAATTGTAAGGCTATCATTTAATTTTATTCCACTGATTTTATCTTAATTTGGCATAGTCCTATTCACCCCCCCTCTAGGACATATAGCTTGGTCATTTCAAGTGGTATCAAAGCCTAATAGCTCGTTCTTATTATTATTATTTTTTATTTATTTCCTAAGCTAACGATCTAAGCTATATTAATAAGATGTCAAATTTTGATAGCCTATCAGTCACTAGGCCTCCACCCTTTGATGGCTCCAACTATGCCTATTGGAACCCGAATGAGGATCTTCCTCAAATCAATGGATGAGAGTGTGTGGCAAGCCACAGTGACTGAATGGAGCCCTCCTACCATTGAAGTAACTGGTATCAATGGATCAAAATCAATGAGAGTAACACCGTATACTTCTTGGTCCACACTTCAGAAAAGTGAAGTAGTGCCAATGCAAAAACACTAAATGCAATCACTTGCGCACTATCACCGGATGAGTTTAAAAGAATCATATCCTGTGATACTGCAAAGCAAGCCTGGGATATATTAGAAATGACACACGATGGTATATCAATTGTCAAAACAATCTAAAGTCCAACTCCTCACAACCAAATTTGAAGAAATTCATATGGAGGAAAATGAAATGTTTATGGACTTTTACACAAGATTAAATGACATTGTAAACTCAATGTGGGGTCTTGGCGATAAAATTCCAGAAAGTAAAGTGTGTAAAGATACTACGCTCACTTCCTGAATGGTTCAACTCTAAAGTACTGCGATCCAGGAACTTCGTGATACGGACAATATGAGGGTAGAAGAACTAGTTGGTTCTTTACAAACCTATGAGTTAAACTTTAAAGCTCCTAAAGGTAAATCTATAGCTTTGAAATCTTCTAAAAATGTGTCTGAAGAAAACTCAGATTTAGAAAATTCTGAAGATGATATGGGTCTTTTAGCAAAAAAAATTATAAAATTTTCAAAAGTAAGAAAATGGTCGATTTTCAAAAGACAAATGAAAAGAAACGATCCAAACTTAAGTCCAAAACTTGGAAGTCTTTGAAATACAGTCAGTGTTACAACTGCCAAGAGTATGGGCATCTAGCAAACAAATGTCCTAAAAAGGACAGACCCAAAAGGAAGGGTATGTTGGCTACTTGGGATGAATCGTCTGATTCTGAAGCCTCTTCTGAATCAGAAAATTCTGAAACCGAGTCGGGCAATGAAGTTAAAGCCCTCACGACTCTAGCCAAGTTTACTTTTTCAGATCACGATGATTCAACAAGTGAAGAAAATTTGAATAGTGATTATGAAAATGAAGAAGATCTTCAAGATGCTTATAATGCCTTATATAAGGAAAGTTGTAAATTGCTGTCAAACTTAGCTTCAAAAGAAAAGTTTTTTAAACTCAAAGAATGTTTTGAAACTCTTGTTTTAGAAAAATCGCATATTTCAGATTGTTTTGAAAAATCAAAATGTGATTTGGAATTCAAAACCTCCTTGATTGATGATTTGAAATCTGAAAATGAGAAACTTAAAATGAAGTATCTTCTCTTCTGAGTTTGAAGGATACATGGAGATATGCCCACGGTGATCCAAAGTTAGAAAAATTATTATCCGGATCAAGAAAATGTGGCGATCGATCCAGGTTGGGCTATGAGAAAAATACATCTCCTAAACAGAAGTATACCTCTCCCAACTTTGTGAAAGAAGAAGCTTCTAACTCAAAAGGAAAAGTACTTGTCAAATTTTTCTAAAAATACAAAAACTTTTCAAAAACCTAAAAGCAGCTATTTTAAAATCAGATCAGAAATCCTCTTGCTGAAAAAATAGTTGATTTACTTAAGGAGCTCTTAAAATCTAACTCAGTAGGTCATTCTTACAACATCAGACAAAAGAAGATCAACTATGTTCCTAAACCCAAAACAGTTATGAAATGGGTTCCTAAAGTTCCTGCCTTTGGTTGCCCACACTACGTTCAAAGCAACAAGCCATTCAAAATGGTACCTAGACAGTGGAGGTTTCAGGCACATGACAGGTGACAAGGCTTTATTCACCAATCTAAAAGATATGACAGATGGATCAGTCACATTTAGTGATGGTAGCTTGGCCAAGGTACGGTTCAACTTTATAATCTTCCCTTATTTAAGAATATTTTATATGTTGAGGGATTAAAACACAACCTGTTAAGCATATCTCAAATATGTGACAACAACCATAGTGTTAAATTTTCTAATCAAGGTTGTGAGATTATAGATAAAAAGGGTTCTGTAATATTAACTGGTTGTAGAACTTCTGAAAACTGCTATATAGTATGCAATGGAAGCTCATTTATTCAAACGTGTTACATGGTCCATATTGATGAGACAGAATTATGGCATAAACGCCTTGGACATGTACACTACCGAAATTTATACAGATTGAGCAAAGGAGAACTAATTAGAGGTCTACCTAAAGTGCAAAAAGTAGACAAATATGTGGTGAATGCCAGTATGGTAACAAACTAGGAGCTCTCACAAAAGGTGAACTCCAATACCACATCTAGACCACTCGAGCTTCTCCATATGGATCTTATAGGACCAAGCAGAACGGAAAGTCGAGGTGACAAAAAATACATCTTGGTCATCGTAGATGATTATACAAGATACACTTGGTTTCATTTTTAAGAGACAAATCAGAAACTCTTGATGAAGTGAAAAAGATTATCAAACGGATCCAAACTGAAAATGTTCTCAGTCAGTAAGATCCGAAGTGATCATGGATCCGAGTTTGAAAATAGCGGTTTTGAGAAACTCTGTAGCGATCAGGGAATATCACATGAATCTCTCTGCGCCCAAAACTCCACAACAAATGGTATTGTGGAAGAAAAAATAGAGTGCTTCAAGAAATGAGAAATGTTATGTTGAAATAGCATGAAGCTCCCTAGAAATTTATGGGCTGAAGCAGTGAATACCACCTCTTACATTATCAACCGTGTTTATATTTGCAAATCTAATAATAAAATAGCTTATGAAATGTGGTTTGAGAAAAAGCCTACTGTCAAATATTTTTAAATTTTTGGCAGCAAGTACTATATTTTACGTGACCGTGAAAATCTAGGAAAGTTCGACACTAAAAGTGATGAAGGGATCTTTTAGGATACTCTTTAAACAGTATGCCTATCGTGTTCTGAACAACAGGACCGGTATGATTCAAGAGTCAATAATGTAGTAATTGACGATCACTTGAATACACCTGCCCCTAGTTCAGATAATGATGAAGCTCTTATATATGAAAAACCAGATACTTCATCAGTGAAACTAATTCTGAATTAAGAACTGTTAAAGATCATCCAACTGATCAAATCTTGGAAACCCTCTCACTGGTGTGTGCACTCGTAGACAACTAGAAGACATGTAATTATGTGTGTTTTACATCTCAGATTGGATCTGTAAACGAAAAGAAGCTCTTTCTGAAAAACTGGATAGTTGCTATGCAGGAAGAACTTAATCAGTTTGTCAGAAATGATGTCTGGTATCTAGTTCCTAGACCTAAAGATAAACACATTATTGGAAGAAAATGAATTTTCAAAAGTAAGTCTGATGAATTGGGAAATATCATTTGAAACAAAGCAAGACTGGTTGTGCAAGGGTACACGCAAATTGAAGGGATTGATTATGATGAAACTTTTGCCCCAGTTGCTCGCCTTGAATCGATCAGACTTTTCATATCTATTGCATGTTTTAAAAATTTTAGAATTTTTCAAATGGATGTGAAGAGCGCCTTTTTGAATGGCGACTTACATGAAGAGGTATATGTTGAACAACCGATTGGGTTTGAAGACTCTAAGCTTACCAATCATGTATACCGCCTTAAAAAGGCTCTCTATGGTCTGAAACAAGCTCCTAAACCATGGATGAAAAAATTGACTAAGTTCTTACTAAGTCACAAGTTTCAGATGGGTAGTGTCGATAAGACGCTCTTGTTAAGAAACATAACGATGATAACTTAATGGTTCAAATCTATGTTGATGATATAATTTATGGATCAACTTGTACTAACATGACTGTTGAGTTTGTAGATCTAATGAAATCTGAATTCGAAATGAGCATGGTTGGTGAATTAAATTATTTCCTAGGGTTGCAAGTAAAACATCAATCTGATGAAATTTTTATTTCACAAACTAAGTATGCATTAAACTTGATTAAGAGATTCGGATTTGAAAATGGTAAGAACTTTGATACTCCTATGAGTACAACTCTAAGACTCTCAAAAGACTCTACAGGTAAAGATGTAGATCCTAAATTGTATCGTTGTATGATAGGTAGCTTACTTTACCTAACTGCAAGTAGACCTGATATTGCTTTAAGTGTTGGAATTTGTGCTAGATATCAGTGTAATCCTAAAGAATCTCACTTAACTACTGTTAAACGAATTATTAGATATATCGCAAGTTCAGTTAATCTGGGTCTTTGGTATCCCTATGATACTAGTATTCAATTGGTTGGGTATTCGGATGCTGATTGGGCAGGAAATATAGATGATAGAAAATCAACCAGCGGTGGTTGTTTTTACATTGGAAACTGTCTGGTTTCTTGGTTTAGCAAGAAGCAAAGTTCCATATCACTCTCAACTGCTGAGGCCGAATATATTGCAGCAAGAAATGCATGTACTCAGTTGGTTTGGATGAAATGTATGCTGAGTGATTATGGAATCGCTCAAGACTCGATGGTGTTATACTGTGATAATTCCAATGCAATAAACATTTCAAAAAACCCAATCCAAGATTCACGTACTAAGCACATTGATATTCGGTTTCATTATATTCGTGAATTAGTGGAAGAAAAAATAGTATCTTTAGAATATATTCCTAACGAGACTCAGCTTGCTGACATTTTTACTAAACCGCTCGACAAAAGCAGGTTTAACAAATTGAAATTTGATCTTGGTATGTGCAATTTTAAATGATTGATCATGCATATTTGTATCATATTGTATATAATGTTAATATGTTTTAATTATAAAATTTTGTGAAAATTGCATATTTTTTTCCTGGTCTAAGATCGATCGAGAACGTACTCGACCAGTCTTGCTACGACCGGTCGAGTATGTCACAAGACCAGTCGTGCGCGCGGTGATCCTTTTAATTTGGGAAAAACTTATTTCTTCTTCATTCTAACCCTCCTCACCAACGAGCCGAGCTTCGACTAGTCGAACCCTTGTGTTCGATTCCTCCAGGTTAGAGTGATTTTTCTTATTTTCTTGGAGAATCTTAATCTTTACTCTTAATTTCTTGATCATTGTTGTCTATTTCATATAAATCTTCAACTTTTGGGTTCTTCTTCCTTTTGTTGAATCTAGAGAAACCCATCTCTATTTTCTTGAACTTTCTTTCATTTCTTCAAGAATATGGAATCTAGAGGTAAAAAGAAAATTCATAGAGGTGCATCTTCTTCTTTTTCAAATGCAATCACTAGACGTCATCTTAGGGATCCTGAAGATGATCCTCCACATGTACGTGACCTGCGTATGCGGAATGTTATTGTTGAAAAAGAGGTTGATTTAAATCATATTGCTTCTTTCGGACTTTTTCCTCTCCTTCAATCTGTAGGTTGGGAAAACATTTTACGCTGGGACGGGCTGGCATACCAGTCCATAACATAGGCCATGGTTGCATGCATATCTGACTTTTCTACTGAGCAACTGACTTTTACTATTGATACTAGAAAATGGCAGTTTTATGTTGATCGACACTTAATTTTCGGCCTTATGGATATTTAAGTAAATGATGATGGTGTTCATCATAGTGCACTTGCTGAGAAAGTGTCAGAATCAAAAAAACGTATTTTTACTAGAGCATTGTGTAACATGAATGCACCATGGACTGCAAATGGAAATGCCCTTAAAACCAGATACTTGTTACCCAAATACAGAGTTTTGCATCGTATCTTCACTTCTAATCTGTATCCCCGCTCTGGAAACAAGACTGAGTTGACTCTGTTTATGGTTCGTATTTTGTACTCTATCGTTACTGGTGCTAATATCTGTTTGCCCTCCTTGATTTGTTCCTCTATCATTCAAATTCGTAGTCATCCTGGTCATGGTGATATTCCATTTGGATATCTGTTAAATGTATTAGCCACTCACATGTTAGTCGCTATGCCCGTCGGTGAGGCTCCTATCCAACACCTCATATTTAACAATTCCAACATGAATAAAATGAAGTTGGGTTTGGCTCCTAGTCAAGTTGATGTTGATGCGGGTGATGCTGCTACTGAAGTTGAGATGGGTGTCGAAGGTGATGAGTTGCCGGTCGATGATATTGACATGGATGATATTTTTAATGAAATTGATTCTGATTCTGGAAATGATCCAGACTTTGAACCATCTGATTTCAATGCACGTCTTAGTGCATTAGAGGAAAAGGTAGAACAGATGAATGTTGGCCACAATCAACAATTTAAAAATATGCGCAAATATTTTAGGCGCTTATAGAAGAGCCTTCATCAAAGTGATCCTAACATTCCTGCTCCATCTTCTGGTTCCAATTGAGAATGTTTAATCTTTGGTCTGTAACAAGTTTACTAAGTTTATTTCCTTGGTTGTATGGATTACTGTCTTAAAACATCACTTGTTAACTCTTTTAATATGTACTCTGACTCACCTTGCTTATTTCTTTTGATTTGTTCTTCACTCTGCACTTTTTATCATTCTATCTTTCTGAGTTGCTATCTCTATTTCTATCTTTCATGTCCTATCTTTGTTTCTTCCTTTGTCATATTTTGACAAAAAGGGGGAGAATGTATGCATTCTATTATGGAGTATGATTGATATGATGTATACTGATATTATGGAGTATGATTGATATGATGTATACTGATATGATGTATACCTACTTAGTGGGAGTTGAGGTGTATTAACTCAGGGGGAGTTGAGTTGTCTCAGTTGCTTATTTTATGACAACTGGTGCATGATTCGTTATTATATAATGTGATGCTTATCTTATTGAAGTATGAGAAGTGTTTTGTCACAAATTTGACAAAGGGGGAGATTGTAAGTGCTATGATTTAATTCCTCTTTGATTGTCAAATTTTGTGTGTCAAAACTTCTTCGTATGTCGTGTGTTTATATCTTGATAAATTTGTTCGAGACACCTCATCAACACTTGAAGTCTAGCTCAAAGAATTCTTCAAGCTTCATGATAGTTTAAGCTACAATGTAGAAGATATTAAGAGAGAACTCAGGGTCAAAACTCAAGTTCAAGTGCAAGTCGAAGTTCAAGATTCAAATCTAAATGCGGGACTCAAGTACAACTTAAAGTAACATTAAAGCTTCTGAAGTAGTCAAGCTACATCGAGAAGAAATCAAGCTTCGTAAAGATCAAAGTCTAAGCAAATGAAGTATTCAATGTCCATACTTCATGTTCCAGGTTTGATAGACCATTAGATTGACCTTAGGGTAGGTCACTTTGGATACATAATTCAAATGAATATTATTACATGATTTTGGTCTACTCTAAGACCAGTCCTAGACCCTGTTCAACCAGTCCTAGCACTGTCTCGACCAGTCTAAGAAGTTCCAAGACCAGTCCTAAAATTGTTGCAATTTATCGAATTTTTTGGTTCACCTACGACCAGTCCTGGAGTCTGCTCGACCGGTCGTGAGATGGTCTCGACTCAACCTTCGACCAGTCGTAAGGCTTCGACTCAAACTCCAGCAACTAAACTAATTGTTGCACCACCAGTCGTAGAGGGGTCTCGACCAGTCGTGGACTGCCTATGACCGGTCGTACAATAGTCTGATCCGATCGTGCTCAAAAATTCAAAAATCAGTTTATTCTAAGACCAGTCGTGATGACCCTAGGACGAGTCGAAGACAAACTTCTTCAGCTATAAATAACACATGAATTTCAGAGTTTTTCATTGAAAATTAAGTGAATTCAAGGCTCCACTCTGAGATAAGTCTATGTTTATTTTAAAAAACTATTTTGTGTATAATTTCTTTCTCTTTTTGATAGCATTTAATTGATTTTGTTTCTGTATTCCAATCTGATTTGAAAAGAGGAATTGACTTATTCCTTCTTCTTGGAATCAAATCAAATATAGCTACGCCCAACTGGTTTAAATCTAAAATCAATTAGAACTTAGAACTATATTAAAGTGAGTAGTGGACATTGAACTTCTATATTCGAACGTCTACTCCAATTGGTTCTTTCGGGCAGCTACAAGAGGAGAAATCCAGGTATTTTACAATTTTGTAAATTCCATTCTATTTTGGTTTTTTGTTTGGGATTCGCCAGAAAAATCTCAATTTGTGTGGTTATCTGAGGAGAGCCAGAAAACTCAGAAGTGTAGGTTTTTGAATTGTGTAAGCCCAAATTAAAAAGACATAATTGTAAAGGTTTTGGGTGAACCTGTGAAAACCTATTTGATAGTGAACGCTAATATCCCCTGTGTGAGGATATTAGGAGTGGAGTAGCACTTTGTGATGCTGTTGAAGAACAGTTGGTGTACACATAGGCGAACCACTATAACTCTTTGTCTTGTGGATTGAATGCTTGCTTAAATTTCATATCATTTATCATTCAATTTTGTGGAATGTGTGTGTGGATGTGAATGTTGTAACAATTTACATTTCAAGCAAATTTGGGGAGTGTTGTAATAAGTTAGATCTTTATTTCAAATCATTGTTATTCAGTTATTTCTATTCAGATTGAGTTATTGATTCAAAAGACGTTCTAGAAATAAGGTTGTCCTACCATAAGCCCTTGTTTATTATGGTGTAAGGTTGTCCTTAGAACTGAATTTGTATCAACCTCTCAATACTTATTTGTTGATATTGATTTGATTACAACATTGTATATTGATCTATAATTGTAAGGCTATCTATTTAATTTTATTCCGCTGATTTTATCTTAATTTGGCATAGTCCTATTCACCCCCCCTCTAGGACATATAGCTTGGCCATTTCAGAGTTGTCCCACATGAGAGCACGGTATGTGCAGAATTGATGTATGATTGGACTGTGTAATGCATGCATCTTGCATTTGTGTGACATGACCATTATACGCCCTAGCGACATTAGGGCCGTAGCCTTCACAGGTATTTCGTGGATGGCCAGATGGGACACCTGAAATCTGTTCTACATGGGGTGTTATAGATATCCCTGGGTGAAAGTCTATAAACCCTCTTAGTTCCAGAGGTTGCTCCAATGTCTAGACCGAGTGGATGCATGAGCGCATGAGGACCGTATAACATTAGGCCTTATCTCCCACTATGTCGTGGTCAATTGGAAGGGGGTACGGCCTTAACTACCCGAGAGGAGGGGGCAACGCTAGGCTGAGTCTGACTAGCTTGAGGAATGGATCCGTTATCGACGAGTCGGGCCCAATATTGGCAGATGGATAGTGAGGTCTCTTCCACTCACCTTGTTGTGCGAGATGGGGCGGCAACTTGGTTTGGAGTGTAATAGACCTAGTGGTTTCCCCAGAGAGGATCTGTACTGATATGTGGACTTATTGAGTAGGAGTTGCATACTCATTCATTCATTTATTCACTATCCACTCAGGCTGGTGGTGCGCAACTATTTGTTACGTGTACCTTCGTAATGACCAGGATTTTGGTTGGGGCGTGCAACTAACTTGAGATCAGGAGTTTATCACATTGAGTCTGACTATCCAAATTTAGGTATGGGATTGGTTTGGATAGAAGTCATTTGTGATAGACCCCGTAGCCTGCGATACGACGTACTATCATCCCGACTTCACACTCCAACTTGGACATTTCATTCGCATCGCATATTGCATTGCATCCGCAGCACATAGTATTTGGTTTACTGTCTCCGTATTGCATAGCTGATCTACATTGCTTCATCAGTATATGATACTGGTTTATTATATTTTGTATCACATAGCTTGGATAAGGCTGAGGGTATTTATGGGCCTATTAGCATATTTTTCGCATTACTCTGATATCGTATGATTTATGAACTTGCCAGTATTTCTGATATTGTATGATTTATGGGCTTGTCAGTATTTCCGCTTACTCTGATTACTCTGATATTTCTTACTTGACACTTACCTTGTGCACACACTTTCACCACCCTTTAAGCTTTCTATAAGCTTATATACGATAGATGCGTGCAGGTGGTGTTAAGTTATAGCAGCGTTGAACTTGTAGCATGCAGCAGTCTTCTGGAGCTTTGATTTTCAATTTATGTATTTTTCTTCCAGCATTGTACTCAGATGATTATATTAGTGGATATGTGATGATGATGTTGCCTTTGTAATTTAGGTAAACTTGTGGTTATGCTTAATACGAGATAAATGTATGTTGGAAAATTCACCTTGTAGGATCCCAGGATCAGAATCTGGTGTATGTATGCTGGGAGTCGAGAATGGGGTACTACGGATGTTGTCGGTACCGAATTCGGCGATCGGGAATTTTGTGATCCCGGTTTCCCAGTTTGGACCATGACAGATCCCTCCGTCTATGGTGATGTTGTACTCTCCTCATATCAAGGTTGGGCCTAGGTGGCCTACCTATATTCCTAAGGATCCGGAGCGGGCTTCTTTCGCCATACTATCATATGGCCCCTAGATGTCCTGGGGGGGGGGGGGCAAATAAGTCCTAGATGGACTCCGAGATTAAAAGGAAATTAACCTACGAGCAACCAATGGGGGCCCAACATTATGGGTTAACCCAATATGAATAGGTGGGTCATGCAAACATCAATGGGGCCCAATGATTAGGGTCAACCCACTTAGAGAATGATGGGAATAGGCCTAACAAAGGCCTAAGGAAAGTTCATAATGTGGACATTTAACCATCATTGCCCATCAATATGGACATTTAACCAACATTGCTCCCAATGAGTGGCCCACACGGAGCCTAACATATAATGGGTCCATGGCCTCACATAAGAGCCAAATACACATCATAATGAACCTCTCATGGGCCTCAAATACATCACAATGGGCCACATCACATGGGCCTAATACGTATCACAATGGGCCTCATAAAAGGACCTCATATACATCGCATTGGGCAACACTCATGGGCCTCAAATACATCACGTCGGGCCTCATTACACGGGCCATATATACATCATAATGAGCTTCAAATACGGGCTGTACATACGTCACAATGAGCCTCAAGTACGGGTCGTATATACATCACAATGAGTCTCAAGTATGGGCCACATATACATCACAATGGGTTACATCTCATGGGCCTTATATACATTGCAATGGGCTAGAATAATGGGCCTCATATACATCAAGTGGGTCACATCACATGGGCTGTAACAATGGGCCTCATATACATTAAGTGGGCCGCGCCATATACACTATTCATCTATTTTAAAGATCATCTTAGAGCATTTTCAAAAAAAAAAAAAGAATCATATCGACGGATCATCTGGACCATACCTTAAATAGCGGCGGAGATGATGATTGAAAGATCATCTGGACCATTCCACAAATAACAATGGAGATAATGATTCTCGTGGTTAAACAATTCACCAGGTCGGGGCCCACCATCACGTTATTTCTATCTAATTTGTTCATACGGTCACAAGGACCTGAATTAAGTGGAAAAACAAATTTCATACTGATCCAAAACTTCTGGGACCCCAAATGGTTTTCAATGGTAGACGTTCAATCCCTCACTGGTTTTACGGTGTGGTCCACCTGATAGATGATGTGGATCAACGCATACATCATGGGCGGCCCCACTGTCCACGTGGACGGTGAAGATACCATGCTTACATCACGTAGGGCCCCACAGAACTTGTTGATGCAATACGGCAACTATATGGATGGTGGGAGGTACACCAGCCATCCCACGTGGGGGGTGGGTCCCACCGTCTAAGCAATGGATGGTGGATAAAACACATACATCACATGAGCTCCAATCAGCACAGTCCAAATGGATGGTGTGAATATAGACACATACATCTCGATGCACCCCATACCACACGTCCAGATGGACGGGTGTGGATATATAATAGGTACATTAAGGTGGGTCCCACCTGCCCACACATGTGGGGTGGGCCCACACCTCAAATAGACGGTGTGAATATAAACACATATATCAAGGTGGCGTCCACCGTCCAACAAACTGGACGGACGGTGGATATAGAATATATACACCAAGGTGGGTCCCATCCCCACACATGCCACATGTGTGGGGTAGGCCCTACGTCCAAACAGATGGATGGTGTGGGATATAACAAATATATAAAGGTGGGTTCCACCGTCCTGGCCAATGGACGGCTGGATGAAACAACACATCATAATGAGATCCCACACCCCATGTCCAGATGAACGGTGTGGATTATTACAAATACATACACCAGGGTCGGTCCCATCTGCCCACACGTGTGGGGTGGGCCCATGCCTCCAAATGGGTGGTCGGTTTAAATAAAATGCATACGTCACGCTAGCCCACTGAGTTGCTGACGTCAATAGAAGCCAGGTGCTGCTGGCCATCCAGTAGATGGACGACCCAGCTGCAACACATGCACGAGGTGGGTCCACACGTGTGGGAGCCACCAGCAGCTTGAACAAGCTGATATTTGTGATTTCCATTCTTCCATCCAGGCGTCCTGGATGTCCAACGGACGGACGGCCTGGATGGAATACATCCTCAAGGTGGCCTCATGTTCGGCCAAATGGACAGACGGTTGGATGTCTGGACACATCAGGTGGGCCACACACCACTACAAGAGAGAGAGAGAGAGAGAGAGAGAGAGGAGAGAGATCGAGAGAGAGAGATAGAGAGAGAGAAATCGTGATGGAGGGGAGGGACCCCGATAATATGGGCCCTCCATTTCTTACAATGCATACATCAAATGGGTCCCACCACATGTGGGCCCTCAAATCATCAAGATCAATGGCAGGAATCCTAGATCACCCACCGATTGGCCTTCTTCTTGGTCCCTTGGCTTCTTTAACTCCTATGCTCAACCTTTGATGTTGGATGATGGAGTTTGGATGGTGGAGATGAGAGTTTTTGGGGTAAGGAAGTGGGCCACACCTAGTTTCTCCTTGAGAGGCTTGGAAGATTGCTCCCTTGGTTGCTTGGAAAAAATGGTTTGAGAGAGAGAGAGAGAGAGAGAGAGAGAGAGAGAGAGAGAGGTGATGTAAGAGTGAGTGATGGGTGGAGTGGTTTGTGTAAGAGATGGGATGGAGAAGTATGGGTGGGATGGGAGAGGATGGGGCCAGGTACTTACTTGAGGTGGTTGATTGATGTCATGTATAGGGTAGAGATTCTATCGGAATCTGCAACGCATGACATTTCTTTGAAATATACGTAGGCCCACAACTCTTGGCCTAGGTATTGCATCGGTGCACAAGACGTGGCATTATAACCGCGGCGACGACACGGTCGCTAGGGTTCAAGTTTCAAGTCAAGTCGACATAGATATATAGGGTGCGATTAGGGTCACACGCAGACGCCGATTACAAGTCGTGTGTTACCGGAATTCGACAGAGAGGATTGCGGAAGTCTATGGAATGGTACAGTTTAGGATACAGGCCTTACACTCTCTCTCTCCTATGGAGCAGAAGAAGTCGTCGTAATCAAAGTGGGGCACCCTACAGCATGTGTAAGATCTTATGCAGAGGATCATAATACTGAGCAGATGGTCATGTGTCTCAACCTCCTTGAAGAGACAAAGGAGTTGGCCAAGCTCAGAATTGTAGCTCGGTAACAACAAGTCGATCGATTTTACAACTCCATAGTCAAGGTCAGGCGGTTTCAACCAAGGGACCTCATCCTCCGCAGGACATTCCAAAACACTGCGAAACCTGGGATGGGAATCCTAGGACCAACCTGGGAAGGACCTTACTGAATAGGCCCAACTCCTACCAACTTGAAGATCTAGAGAACTAACCTTTACCTCATCCGTGGAACACCGAGCATCTAAAAATCTACTAGTCGTAGAAAGGATTGTAAGGCAAAGCGACCAAGATTAGGAATTGCTTATAAACCCCTTCCAGTTTTCTTAATAAAATAATTCCTCAACACAGAAGTTTTCAACTCAACTCATCATCTGCCTACTCATGCTACAAAGAATCTCCAATGTTAGGAGAAAAATCCCTCCAATGAGACGATCCTTAAACAAGTGGTCAAATCATTAACTATAATTATACTTTCTAACGAGGACCTCCCCTCGAATGCAGGGGAAGTGCTCCTCTAATGACCCGACCCTTAGAGAAGCGGTCAGTTCGTTAACTATGTCGACAGATGGAATGAGCAAAACAACATAAACAATCATGCTACCACTACATACGAACACATGGCTCGATATATCTACCAAATTAGAATATAAAGGCAATAAAATAAGGTAAAAATGTTCTCCAACCATTAATAAAAAATTGTTTTAAGATTTCTTCGCCTTAATAAAAAGAGAAAAAGGAAAAAGATATTTAGTCCGCTTGAGGAGGGGACTGGTCGGATGGAGGGGTTGGCTTGGAGGGTCCTTCCGCGGCTTCATCACCAATGAGAGCATCTAAGTTCAAGTCAGGATGTAAGCACTTGGCGTCCTCAATATAGGTATCATAGCCGCAGTTGTAGATGACGTCAACCTCAACAGATCATTCTGCTAAAGCCTTGTATTCTTCAACAACAGTGACCTTGATCAACGGAAGAGATGCCTCGAACTCGACTGTCGATCAGCCAAGGCATTCTCAACCTCAGTAGCACAATCGGCCTTCACTCTCTTCAGTTCGGCCATCAACCTGTTGACGTCGTCGACGACGGATGAAAGGTGAGCCTTCCTAGAGATTGTGAAAGATGTTCCACTAGAAATATTCTTGCCCTTTTGAGCTCAGCCTTCGCAGAGTCGAGGTGGTACTTTGTCCCGCAAAGCTTAGCCATCACTAGGCCCTCCTTCTCATGGGCCTCTGCCAGCTGGATCTTCAGAGCATCTTGCTCCTCACCAGTGAAATTCAATGTCTCCCTCAGATCTTTATCTTCGTCCGTCTTCTCCTTAAGAGCCTTATTCAAGGTCTCGATCTCAGTCGCCATCTCTCCAAGTTCTGCATCGGCTATGTCCCGCTCCCTAACTATCTGCACTACTTTCTTCTTATTAGACACCAGTGTAGGGACGATCTAAGCAGGAAAGCATGATTAAATTAGCTCAAAGGTAAAGCAAAAGGGTCGAATAGCGATGGAAAAAAATATACCTTATAGCAGAGTGCAGCGATGTCAATTAGGAAGCACTCTAGGCAGGAAGTCATGAGGTCGGCTATGTCCGCCTCCGGGACATGTATCGCCGCCCAATTGACTAGGTGAGACATATGATGGCCCGACGGATATGCCTTCTCCTCATCGGAATCCTGGGGAAATGAGCTACCAGCTTCGCCAACTCCACTAGGGCAGAAGGGTGGTGCTCAACCGGTGTATGTGGGTTGGCCTCATTTGAAATGAGATATGCGACCTCTACAGTCGTTAGGCCGGGTTTGTCCCCCTTCACCCATTGGCATTTTAGGAACGGAAGGCATCTCCTCTATATCCACTCCCACTGCCACCTCGGTTCTTGGTCGAGGAGCAACAGACTTGGGGACCTCCCCCCTTTTTGCCTCGGCAAGGGACAGACGGTTGGCTGAGGGCTTCTCAGCTGTAGTGCCCGACCTTGGATCCATAGTGGAGGAGATCAGCCGGGCAACTGAAGGAGTTCCCTCTTTAGGGTGGTTGTCTTCGTTCAAAGCATCGCTTCAACTGAAGGATGTTTCCTCCTAAGGTTCGGCCATACCTGCGAAGTGCAATCCAAATCAGCTAGTCACCAACATTATAATTCTAACTGAAGAGTGGGTACTTACTATGGAAGGAGAGAGAAGGAATCAATCTGCAGAGCCCAGACCGATGTAGCAGGTCGAGAGTAATGAGTTTGGTCCAAACACGGAACTCCTCCTTCAGCACCCTCTCCTTGTCAACTTGGCCTCAGTGGAAAGGAGAAAGCTCGGGCGACCCCTTTGGAAAGACTATAGAACACCACAGGGAAACAAATCAACACAAAATTTGACGACAAAGAAAAATAAAAAGAAAGACTGGTGTGCCTTGCTAGAGCTCGACCTAGAATGGTAAACTTGGTGGGCACTCTGACCCATAGATTGATGAGCTAAGCAGCGGGAGCTTCCCACTCCCCCGATGCCTAGAACCATTTATTCTTCCAATCCTTATTGTAAGAGGGAAGATTTGCAATAAGGCCTAGACCCCGATGTGTCCTCGACAAGAAATAGTACCATCTCGGCTCCACGGAGTTGTGCTTAGCCTAATACAAGTACATGAATTCATTTGGTATCAGCTCTTTGTTCCTGAGCTGGTACCAGATGATATACGACCCAAGCAACGCCCTCCACCATTCAGAATGACCTGCCCCGGAGCCAGTCTCAGATGCGTAATCAACGTCCTCATGAATGGGTGGATCGGAAGTCGGAGTCCACATTGCACAAAATAGATAAATATGGCGACCTTCCCCTTAGCTGGGTCCCCGGGAACATCAAAGGGGGATGGTGCCCGGATATGGATAAATTCCGAAATCTGATACTCAGAGTGGATTTCTACCATATCAACTTAAGTTGAAACTAACCCCCCAGGAACAAGTTCAGAGGGTCATTCGGATTGTGGTCGAGCAGTCGTCCTAACCTCCGAAGTCATCCTAACAAACCGTAAGAGAATCGGAGAAGGAGACTCTGTCGAGGCCCTTACTCTGGAGTTCGCAGTCCCCAGGTCAAAGTTGTCCTTAAAGACATAGACTTCACACACGTTGTCCGAGCCATTCAACATTGGGCCTTTGACGGAAAAAGAGAACAAGACAAGAAATAAAGGACTAGAAATGAGGTCGAAGGATGAGGACTCACCAAAAATCGCCTGCTCCGTGAGTTTATCAGCAGTAGAAATTCTCTAAGCAGAAGCAAATAACCAAGTCACTGTATAAGGCACTTGCTTTTATAACCATGCTTGGTCGGGAGCAATCATGATAAGCATTCATTATTGGAGGCGAAGAGCCACCCTCTCGAGCACTACCTCATACGTGGTAGCATCTAATTAGTCTGACCGATATGGATCCCCAAGCTGCGCTTGAGCTTTAGTGAACAACATTAAATGTGGCGAGCGAAGAGCCATCTCCTCATCCACTGTTTTACATGCAGCAGCTCCCTATTCATCGTTCCATTACATGTTCTCAACCTTTGCCATGCGTCCATCCCTCACAGGTTTGTAATTGAAAAGCTACTACCATAGAGTACAACGCCTCGATTGTTCAGGCCATCATTGCATATTCTCCTCGATTCGATTGTCCTTGCTAACTGTCAAGGGAAGCGTAGCAGCCCACCTGTTCATCTTCATTACAAAAACTTACTCCCCGAGCTCGCATTGCAAACTCGAGGAGTAGGGGACTTCTGTTATGGGAAAATATAGTCCAACCATTTTTAAGGACAGCTCGGCCCGACAATGCTTGTTCCCGAAACACTTTGCCTAGGAAAAATGGCATGAAGCCAACACCCGCTCCCACGAACATACCCCTCAACCGGATGTGGTCCCAAGTTCCTGTTCACTCGCACTCACTATAAACTGGATAACCTAACAAGGCTAAGGGGCCATCGAGAACAGCTAGATCCGATGAGAGATCAGGACTGAGCCATAGTTCGAACTGATTAAGTCATGATTGGATTATCTCTGGTCATCTTCGACCGAATAATAGAGCCCTACTCTGATAAGCTCGGTCCGAGTTGTGCTGGGTCCGATCTCTTGACAGAGCTCAACTCAGATGAGCTTGGTTCAGATCATCTTGGCTCGGATTGTCTTCAGTCGACCAAGTGAGCTCGACTAGATTAGCTTGGTGCAAGACCCCCTCCCAGTAATGCAAGATGAAAGTAACCACCCAATGCATGATTCCAGGGTAACCGCCAACATTCACCACCAGTGCACATCTCGCCTAACGGCTGAGAAAGTGCCTAAAATCACCGACCATGCGGCCCTACGAACACTATAAATACAAGAATCACTGATAAGGACTGGTACGCATCGGAGGGGTCCCCTGCTATAGACGGGGTCTCCTTTGTTTCTTTCTTGTGCAGGTGCTTGAAGTTCGGAAGAGGGCAGCCCAGATTTATGCATCAACAACAAGTATGAAATCAATATATTGAAGACGTAGTTATCTAAGACATTCAAGATGAAAGATTTGGAGGTTGCAAAAAGGATTCTCGATATCGATATACATAGAGATGGGGAAAGGAGAAGGCTATGGTTTTTTGGAAAAGACTACCTTGAGAAGGTCTTGATCAAGTCTGGACTTGAAAAGAAGAAATCAGTTATTACACCCCATACTACTCACTTTTGACTTTCTTCGGAGCAATGTTATATGTCAGATGAAGAAAAGTGGTATATATCTTGTGTGCTTACTCGAGCATGGTTGTCAATCTTATGCACCCCATGGTATATACTATAACCACTTGAAAATTTTACCACAAACGATTAGAGTTTATATGTAAGTGTCATCTTACAATACGATTAAATACCTTTAGATCATAGATAAATGTGCTCTGTAAACTATATCCTATACCTAACAATGCCCATTACAAACTCATTACAGAGATCTGAGAAATTCTATTCCTGAAATAACTCTAGAAGCACCCAAAATACCCAAAAGAGCTCTAGACAGTTCATTAGTAGGCAATCAATCATGAAATTATATGAATATGTTTGTCTTAGTGGATTTGACATTTTCCCTGAATCGAATATCTAGCTAAGACCATATCCTGAATCACACAAGTTAGATCGAAACCTAGGATGTGCATTGCGTGACTCACCTCGATTAGTTTTAAGAGAAACTATAAATAGGAAATTCATTTCTAAAAGATTAGAAAAATCAAAACTTTCAAGGTTTTACGGTTTTGTCGGATTTCATCGATTCTACTGGCATTTCTTCTGATTAATCGAAGCCCAACATTAATCGAAGGTAAAGTAACATTCTATTGTGAAAACTAGGATCTAGTTTTGGTTTTCTTAGGATTTATTTGGGGTTTTTATTGAAATTAGGCAAGAAAATTGGAGTTTTCCTGAATCTTCCTATCATAGATGCCATTAGCACATGATTTAGTGAGGACCATTTTTCTAAGTTAGCATTTATCATCCCATGATAGTTTTGATTATTGAATTTTGTGTTATATGGAGATTTTCTCCTTGCAAAATGTTAGGACCTTACTATGTCTATGATTCATATGCTATGTGTGTCGATTTAATTACATGAATGATGACTTGTATATGTTTATTATCTATCTGAGTCTGTTTCTATGAAAATATAAAGATGCATGTTACGTACACTAAGTGTTTGGTTAATTGCATGAACCAAGTTTTTGTGAAATCATGATTCTTTTGTGCTTATATTCCTGTTTAGGACATTATGACTTTAATGGTTTTGAGGCTGTCTCTACAAATGGAATTTTGGTGTTCATCGTTTAGAGTTCGATCATCACGAACTTGTTCGGTCAATTTGGGATATAACTCGATTGACCAGCAGTTACTAGGGACACTAGGATTGGCTTATATGCCCAAGGCCGATCTCATCATTGTTCACTCAATCCATCGAGTTAGGGCACTATAGAGATAATCAGTATTGTACCATTTGTTGTTAACATCGTATGGAATTTAGAATGCCACAATTACCCCATTGAATGAAGTCACCATTCATAAGCCGTCTGCGACTTATATGAGCTTACTCATTGTAGCTCATAGGCCATGCACAGTGGTATCGGATATTACATGTGTCATGTCTTTGACCTGTACTGATTTTGTAATATTACAGAGAGTCTTGAGTACTGATAGAGCTGATGAGCCTACCATCATTGATTTTGGGTGATGATCTTTACCATATTAATCTAATGTCTTTACCGAACACCGTACCTATGAAATTGTTGTTCTATAAACATCAAGTGGCAAGCCATGTGATTCCTTCGTATTGACTCGTGATAAATTTGTGGCGTGTTGGCTTTGCTAGTATTGTTGGTTGTATATGAACTAATAAAGGTTGGTTAATCATGCTTGCATTCCACTAGGGTGGTACGTTTGGTAACCCCACCATATTTACGTAGAGTGGAGCATTTGGTAACTCCACCATATTTACGTAGAGTGGAGCATTTGGTAACTCCACCATTTTACATTCCTCCTAGCATGCATTAATTAGGAAAATGCTTCTGATGTTATGCTTCATTACCAGTACTTGATTGTGTGAATAACATGTCAAACTTAGGGATTGGTAACACTGAGTTAATCACTCACTCCCTCCTGGGACAATGTTTCAAAACACCAACTAGATGCTTGTGCCGCAAGTACCGTAGAAACGACTGATAGAGATGATGTATACGTGGACCCTCTTCAGTGGGTCGTACTTCCAGTTTTCCGATGAGCAGTTGTAGGCCATCAATCATGTGGTTTAACATTTCATTTTGAGAGTTGGATAGTTAGTTACACTAATTTTTTTGACATGTACATATTTGAATTCCCTTCCATGTGGACTCCTTGGTGTTGTGATTAATGGTTTGCATGTGTGATACACTTTACTTTCATATATGTTTATACACTGCTTTGATTTAGCTCTTTATTGATGACTTAAACTATATTATTAAATTACGCTTCCGCATTTATAAGTGACACCCAGGAACTTAGGGATCGTGGATGTACCCAACCCTAAATTTTGGGGTGTGACAAGTTAGTATCAAAGCATGAGTTGAGAAATAGACTGAGACAATGGGTTGGGGACTCGTCATAAGCTACACACTAACGTAGTTTGGGTTAGATACATAGTGACGATATACCCTAAGAGAGAAAAAAAAACCCTTTTGTGATGTTTGTAAACCCAAAATATAAAAATGTTGAATTATAATGTAGCCCTGGTCCTTGGAGTCTTGCATGAAAGGTTGTTATGTTTATAGCTTAGATTAAAATGGTCAAAGTTGTAATATCCCAAAATTTCTGTACACGAGTGCACATTCACATGTGTAGGTTTAATTCTTATGTATTGTTGTACACACATGTACACACATTTATACACTCTTATGCCCCTTAATAACTTTCAGGTCTGCATAGATCATAGTATACTCACCCGTTCAATGAACTGTGGTTGGATTGGAAGATGAACCCCCATGAGAGAAAGGGCTTTGGGTATACGATCTAAGGTTAAACACTCAAAAGCACTCTCTTCTTTCTCTACCAGCAACAATAGACAAGGTCTCTTTATATAGGCAAAAGGTTCCAACGGATATAAAACGGTCACATTTATGACAGAGTTCAATATCATCGAGCGGGTTCAATATCATCGAGCTTATACTCTCAATTGTATCGACGGGCCGCTCATTGACACAAACTCAAATTTCATAGCTATGAAACCTTTTGCCAGCTGGTCGATGGAATCAAAACAAGTATCGATGTCATCAGATTTCGAACTCCGATATTATCGAAACGAGGTTCGATTCCTCGGCATTTGAAAATGAGAGAGACTTGTCTTTGAAATATTTCAGGTTTACAAATGATCGAAGGACCTTCGAGATCATCGGAATTTGAACGTCGATGATATCGATAGCTGTGTCGAGGCATCGATAAATCTAAAGGATTTTCGTTTAAGCTTGCTAGACAGTTTCTGTCCCTGTTCGATGCCATCAAAACTGTACCGATATCATTGATATTTGAATATCGATTCTATTGAGTGACCCTTGATCATAGATAAACAATCCTGAAATATTTTGCTGAAAAACTTCGTGCTCAAGAGCCTTTCGATATCATCGAGATTTGAACTTCAATGGTATCGAGGGGGCTTTCGATATATCGATGCACATATGATATTCTTAAGTAAAAACAGGGGCACCGAAAATCTGCCCGTCGATATTATCGAGTCACCGTCGATGGACTTGAGATTCAAATATCGATGATATCGATAGGTATATCGATATATCGATAAATCCATCCAGAGATATATGTGGTTGGTGGACACTTTTGTCCTCATTCTGATGAAAACGATTTGTCATCGATGACATCGAAAGCGCAGGTCGATCATATCGAGATGTCTTTAGATAAAATCAACAAAGATAGAAAACTTAGAGATTTTCTGATTTTGTAAAAAAGTTTTCTAACCCAAAAACCTTGTGATGTTCTAACCAATTTTAAGGGTTTTATATACCTGGTGTTTTGGGACAAGGGATGTGAGGCTTAGATTTACCTATGGTGAGTTCGTGCACACATTCGGTTGAGGCAGGCGATTTGATTGATCTTCCTATAAGGCTCTGCAGACTAGTTGACTCAACACTCACGCTAATTAACAAACCAGGGCACTTTCAAGAAAGTGCTAGCTTAAGTACAAGTCATAAGTTTAAAAGTTCAAAGTTGAAATGAGTTCAAGTTCTACTACACTTATAGTAGAAGATCAAGCTCCACCTTCAACTACATTTCAAGTATAAGATCAACTACTAAAGATTTAAGAAGAAGATTCAACCTTTACACTTCAATGTCTAGTCTTCTCACGTATTGTAACATCCCGGATTTTTGCCAACCTGGGATTAGACGTCCTTAGGCAATGGGTCGATCTTAACACCTTATTAACTTGTCAAAACTCAGTCCCAAAGGCTAAAATCGCTTATGAACCCATTTCTTTCACAAATCCTACCCTTTACCACCTCGTTCTTTCAATTTTTCTAAGCACTTTCATCCTAGACACTATTTTAAACTAGCTAAGTAGTATAACTTGGATCACTTTATATACAAACTACAAAGGCCCAGGTACCACCTCAGACAGAAATTGCTAAGGACTAAATCCTTTAGAAATTAGGCGAGAAATAGCCAGTGTTAAACTAGAGTACCTGTGAAATTAGCACCAACCACTTTAAATACGATCTGCAAGACCCAAAACTTGTAAAATCATTGACGCAAGGTTACCCTAAAATCTAGGATCAATCTCATTACCCGGCTGCTCTCGGGACCATTTCGAAACTCCGTATCGGATCTGGACCGCACGTCGGAAGTCCGATTAACACGAAGTTAAGGAACTAGGACCGCCTTGCTGAGCTTGACAACCATCTCGAAAATCAAATCTAGATAGTGTCCCAGCGCTATTCGCTGGAGCTCAGAGTGAAGAGTGTGAGAAATGTGAAATTAATTCAAAATAAAATATCTCAAATAGTAATCTAGCACCACTCGCTTGCAGATCAGTATTAAGCAACCAGATTGTCAGAATCAGACCAAATTACACTCTCGGATCAGGAGAAATTTCATACACATTTCCATGTACTCGGAATCTCCGATCGAGATTCGCTGACCGTTGAAGTGAAACTGGTTCGCCATTTGCGATCTGGAATCCTGACTGAAACAAAAACTTAATAGTACGTAGATCCAGTGTTAGTGAGCTTAAGTCCGACCTTTGGCTCAAGGAGGCCCGCCAGAAGTCCTCCGTTGAGCTGAAACTGACTTGCTTTGGTTATAACCTAAGTATACTTTGACCTGGAGTCTATTTCGTTGAGTTTTTAGGCTATATAAGGACCTTAAACCCTCTCTCATTATAGCCGTACGAATTTGAGAGAAACCCTAGAGAGAGAAGCGAGAAAAGAGAGAGAAAGTGAGAGAAAGTGAGAGAGAAGTGGGAGATTCTCCCTGCCACTCTTCCCTGCTGCTATCCATGCTCAACCACTCCGTTCTAATCGCTTTTCCGGCGATTTCAGCTCTGTTTCTAGGTAAGAAACCCTAACCCTAAATTGATTTGGGGTTTTGATAGTTGTAGGTTATGAAATAGTTAACCTATTTCGTTCTATAGGTTGCTAAACTGCCATATACAAAAGCATAGCAAACCTATCGACTTCGTTACGATTCTACGACAAGGTGCGGACTTTAGGTGTATAGGTTATGGTTTTTAATGCTTTCAATGTCAGATAATGATAGATTCATGATCTGCATACAACTGCACATGTAGAAAGTGCTGTCTGTTTTCCGTTTTGATTAAAGATGAAAAATATGGAATTCTAAATACTCTAGGTATTTGTAGAAAGTACCGTATACGTACAAATTTTGGAAATGTGTTTGACATGATTAATTGTTGTATGAATATATTATATGTGGATAAATTACTTGTTTGGCGAAAGGACTCGCCCTAATACATGTTTTGCTTATATACACTATGTATGTTGAAATTGTGTATTCTAAAACGTACCATATACGTATAAATTTTGGAGATGTATTTGCCATGATTATTTGTTGTATGAATATATTATACATGGATAAAATACTTGCTTGGCGAAAGGATAGCCCTAATACATGTTTTGCTAACATACACCATGTATGTTGTAATAGCGTATTCTAAGTGTTTATGAAAATGACCGAATGAGTATGGAATTCTCATTCGAGCCCGCCATCACTAATTGTCATGGATATATGATTGTTTTATTGGCGATACCCCTTTTGACGAAAGGATTTGCCCTGAATCACGCCACGGCCACTATACGCTATATATGTTGAAATGTGTAGCCCAAGTGTTTATGAAAATGTTCAAATGAATATGGAACTTGGATTCCTACTTTCCATGACTATCCGTCGTGGGTGTACGCATGTTATGATTGGGGCAACTCCCTAGTGAAAGGATTTGGCCTAATGCCTATGTGATCAACATATGTCATGTATGTTGATGTATGTATTTTAAAGAGTTTGTTGAATGTCTGAATCAGTAGTAGTTAGTAAATTGTAATGTTTAGGGGTGTTGAGATATGATTCTCAACTTTTTTAACTATGTGTATGATTTCTTTAGATATCTGTATGATTAGGAATTGAATATGTACAAACTCATGCTTATGTTGTACTTCATAACATGCTCAATTGATTGTATGATTTTATCTATGTAATGCATATGTTTAAATTCATGTTTATGTTGTATGATCCGTCATGGGTGATGGGGAGTGGAGCAACGAGTGCGTGCACAGCCCGGGTAGCCCTAAACGGATAATATCAGTCTTTGATTGTATGATTTGAATTTTGATCCATTACTGCTTTAAATATCTGAAATTGAATGTGATTAGGGCCATTGTATAGTCTAGGCAGTTGGTAACGGGATCGAATTCGTGGCTGAGCTTCATTTGCCATGTGAGATGTGTTCGACGAACCCGAGTCGTACTTCGGTTGGCGATAGTGGTTGGCCACACCAAGTGCTTATGCGCTTCATATCGTTCAACTTGTTGTGCCCTCGAGCTAGCCGAGCTCGTCAAGCAACCCGATCTGTCTTATGTATGTTCACCATGTTTGGACGCTACTGCTTGAACCTAGGATACCAAACTTACCGGTGAAATACCTTTTAACCATTGTACCTCGATCCGCTAAGACTTATGAGCCGGGCATGGTGGTATGGGACACCGTGGTTGAGCTGTCGGCCTACGCTGGGGCCACATGCCTCTCCGTAGTGACCAGTGAGCAACCAGACTCGTCAGTCGATTATGGTGGTATGGGACACTATATTTGTGTTGTCGGCCTACATTGATAAGGTGATGGGGGAGTGGTACAATGATTGCGCGCAACAGCCCTGACAGCCCTTTGTAGTGACCTCGAACATACTCTGAAATTGCGGTGAGGCAACGAGTGTTGCCGTAGTATATAGAGTATGGACTAGGCCTGTATCTGTATAGTGATGAACCGTTAAAAAGGTGATGGGGCAGTGGTGTAACCTTTGTGCGTAACAGCCTTAGCAGCCTTTGCAGTGACCTAGAAAACACACCATCGTCTGTAATTAACTAGGACTGACGACCCTAGAATGGATCATGTTTGGGAATGATACAAGGGAGGTACCTTAGTTTTCCAATACTGCTGTTTGAAATGGACTAATAATTACTCAGTAATCATGCTCATCATTGCACTGCATGTGCCTGGTAGATGTGGAGCACTGAGGGATGAACGCATTCCCGAACGTAAGATGGTGTCGCATGAGGGTGGTTTGGCAAGGGCATACATCATGTCATTTCATACTTGCATTAAATAAGAGTAGTTAGAATTGTTTGATTGTAATACTTTATCATTACTGCTTGACTGAATTGATAACATGTTAACTTGCTTTATTGTTCCACTGAGTTGATCACTCACTCCAGCGTTACGGGACGGTGTTCCGAACACCCACCAGACTTTGTCTGATTACAGATGGCGACGATACTCCTAAAGCAGAGCCGGACTACTACTATGATGTCGAGGAGGAGTTCTCCTACATGTAACTCTCTGAAGACCTAGTACTGTATTGACGGAGCTATGGTACTTGGGATAGAAGACATTACACTTACACATTGGTATATTTTAGAATTGTACTTGTAATTATTTAACCTGGTAACGTTATCACACTCTGGAGACTCACCATAGTTTTTATATTTTATATATCTATCACAGTCTTCCTCTTGCAATTTAACTATCTCTGGAGTATGATATGCTGTTTTGGCTTAATCTCACTCATGTTCACTGCACTAATACAAACAACATTTAATCATCATTTTCTATGTTGCATAAGTGATGTTCTGGAACTCGGGTGTTGAGTTTACTACTCGACCCTCTATTTTAGGGATGTTACAGTTGGTATCAGAGCATGATTTGGATTAAACCGGACCTGGGTTATGGTCAGAGGATGCACTCTGACTTAGGAGGGAGCGACGGAACGTAGAAACAGTCATAGGTATCCCGATTTCGCCAATTGGCGAAGTTCACTGAAAACGAACGTCGAAATCGAGTCTGTATTCAACCACGGTCGCACGGGTCGACCTTAAAACATTCTTCGGCCATCTACTAATGAGTCTAGATTACAATCCACCTCACCCCAACCATTGAAAATCAATAGAATATGGGATAAGCGTGATGATGATAACTACTCTGAATCCTCGGATCTTCTCTGGACTCCTCACAGAGACTTTTCGAATCCATGAGGAAAGAAAGCAGAAAATAGAAATAAATTCTAATAAATTCAAAATTGATTAATGAATGACTAACAACGAGTTCACACCCCTTTAAATAGGGATACCAGGTAATGGGAAAGAAATCAGAAACAAACTACAACTAAAACTCCTAGAATTCGCGACTTACTATAAGGTTGTGATGTTTACTAGTGCGCAAGGTTTTCGGCCAAAAAAATAGTAAGTGTCCTATTTGGCTTCACCAAACCATTCTCCTAATTATTCTAAGCTCTTTTTTTAATGGGCGTAACTCCTAAAGCCCAACGGATGAAGAGAAATGAAACTAAAACTACTATTTTTAGTAAAACGAAATTGAAACAGGGAAACGACCGTCAATCGAAGGGTTTTTTTCACAATTTCAGGCTACGAAACCTAGCATAACAAGGTTAGTTGGCTTCATTAGCTCGTTCTACCCCAAATTCATATATTTTACGTCAGATAACTCATTCCGGATTGCAAGATATGTCCGATTTGCCCGAAACTACCCGATATGGAGCGAATCGGGGTCGGGGGCCTACCCACGTTAATTTAGGGGTACCCAAGGTGGGACCCAGTATTTTTTGGGGCCTAGGGGACTGGAGGAACACGTCCATGGGGCCCCTCTTTGAAAACCAAAACTTTTGTCGGTGAGGCCTCGCCACTTTCTGGGCTGGGCCAGGCCCGCGGCTCGGGCCGATCACTTTTGGGGGTCTTATACACCCCCTGATACCCCTCCCGTCCCATTTCATTGTCCCAAAACCCTACCTCCTTCACAAACCTCCCCTCAAAGATGTTTTCTCTTTCCAACCTTGCTGTTTCTCTTCAAAACCGCCCTTCCAATCGTCCTCCCTGCTGATTTCGACCACAACATACCCATTCCCATCATCCACAGCAGTCCTTCTCTCCCTTCCCTCTTCGTTTCTCTCATTTGGACCCCCACACGCCCATTTGGAGCTCAAAAATAATGTGAGCTTCCTCACCCACCTGATCTCTCCATTTTCTTTCTTAAATCCCTATCATTTGGACCCTTACAATGTCTGTTAGAACCCAAGTTCGTGGAAAACCAAAACTCTAGACCTTTTTCTCCCTTTAGAGCCCGTTCGGCCAACTGCATTAGGTGAGTAAGGTGGATAGAATTGTAAAAGTAACAATAACTGTATGTGTAAAGTATGGTCCTTGGATTGCGTGTATCCCATGTTTTCCGACACCATGTTTAGAATGTACGCAATTAAAAGTAAATTCCGAGATTTCCTTTCAAATAACACTTAGAAATTCATTATCCTGGGATTTGGAAATCCCATCTCACATTTTTCCAACACAAGACTCAGTTTTCAAAGCCTATACCGTAAATTTTAATCCCCACCCACCCTCCTATCAAACCTGTCATTCCCAATCCCGAAGAAGGATTAGCAATGCAGTTCCATTTAGTACAACTTAAGATCGTTGGCCAAATAGGTCCTTGGAGTTTGGACCTAGAGCGGTGCGTCGACAGACCTGATAGTATAGGAAATCCAACAAATTAAGAACGTGCACTCTAGAACCCCCTTAGTTGGTTTGAGCATATGTGAAGTGCTCGAGCGTAGCTACATTCAAGTTCGGGCAACTCAATTCTAAACAAACAAACAAACAATTTTCTTTATTAAAAATGGTGTAAAATCATCTAGTGTATAAGCATAGACTTTGGATTACACTTAGAGGATACCGTTACTCCTAAATTAAGACTAGGCTACTGATCACATTAGAGAATGTCAGAGACCAATAGATGTAGTTAGGTCAAATCAATACACCTCTTTGATCTGGGTGGCGCAACGAAAGCATGGTGGACCCTACCCCACTGGCCCAGGATCGAAACTGTGCTCATTAAATACGCACATTATAGAAGCCCTAGTAAGTTCCACTATGACAAACCATTTTAGGATGATCTAGTAAGATTTGATTCACCCTTTCCTTGGACATAGATAATAACGAGCACTCTCTTAGACTAAGACCTAAAGGGCAACCTTAGAAATAGACAATTTGAGCCTTTCAATGATGGACATTCCCTACGTTTATAGAGTGATCGGACTACGGAATTACTGAAATATACAACTGCGAAACATTCGCGGCTTGACCCAATTCTCAATCCTGGGCGACTACCAATGGACTCACTGCTTGGCCGAGTAGAAGACCAGGATCCACCAGGATTCGGAAGGGATACGATGAGCTTTCTACCCTAGCCTGGTAGATGATCGATGTATTAAGCCCACCATAAACGTCTCTCCGTGTTGGTCAAACAATGAAAATAGCTATCTTACTCTAAATTGTTGGGAATTGTCGTCTAGACTCCAAATAGGTAAAGAAATAAATTGTAGCGAACCATCAGGGTATGAGAAATGGATAAAGAAATAAGTTTTAAGGGGGTAGACTAAAATGAACTAGGCTAATATATACCCTACGCAATAAAACTTAGGTAAAGAAATAATTAAATATTTCCTTATTACCCTTAGGCAATTTTGGGGACGAAATTTCATTTTAAGGGGGGTAGATTGTAACATCCCGGATTTTTGCCAACCTGGAATTAGACGTCCTTAGGCAATGGGTCGATCCTAACACCTTATTAACTTGTCAAAACTCAGTCCCAAAGGCTAAAATCGCTTGTTGTAACGACCTGTAAATTTCCGTACATTGGGTCGAGTACCACCTCGACCAGAAATCACGTAGGATTAAATCTCTTAGAAATTTAACAAAGTTAACTAAGTACTAAACTCGGTTAGCCATGAAATCCGTTGGGATCGCTTTAAATACGATCTGCAAGACCCAAAACTTGTAAAATTAGTGACTCTAGGAACCCTAAAGTCTAGAGCCAAACTCATTACCCATCTGCTCTCGGGACTGAAACGAAACTTCGTATGAGGTCTAGATCGCACATCGGGAGTCCGATTAACACGAAGCTAAGGAACCAGGACCGCCCCACTGGGCTTGACAATCATCTCAAAAATCAAATGATTCCGATGTCCCACGGCCATTCTTTTCGATCCGGAGCGAGGGAGTGTGAAAAACACAAATTCCATCCCAAAATAAATATCTGGAATAGTGATCTGGCATCATTCGGTTGCGCGTCAGTATTAAGCAACCTGACCGTCGGAATCAGACCAAATCACACCCTCGGATTAAGAAAAATTTCAAGAACATTTACATGTACTCAGAATTTCTGATCGTGGCCCACTGACCGTTGAACTGAAAGTGGTCCGCCACGTGCGATCTGGGAATCCGATCGAGTCGAAAACGTAATCCCACGTAGATCCATAGATGGTGAGCTTAAGTCTGACGTTTGGCTCAAGGAGGGCCACCAGAACATCCCTTTTGAGCTTGGAAAGTGGCGAACTGCCTATATATGCAGCCACCCTTGAACCTGAGTCTATTTTGGACATGATTTTGGCTATAAAAGGGGCTTAGAACAGCCCCTCTCACAGCCATACGAATTTGGGAGCAAACCCTTAGAGAGAGAGAGAGAAAAGTGAGAGAAAGGCTTGGAATTCTTAGCCGATCTTCCTCCTGCTGCTTCCACTCATCACATGGCCTACACCGCCTTATTCCAGGTGCTTTCCCGGCGGTGTCCATCCCATTTGAAGGTAAGAAACCCTAACCCTAAGTCTGATTTGAGGTTGGATAGTGGTAGGTTATGAAAAAGCTAATCGGTTACGCTCTTTAGGCTAGGAAACTCCCGTATACGGAAGCTCCAACACCCTTGCTGATTTGTTGGAATTCCAAGGGCTGAGGTGAGGACTTTAAGTGTATAAGTTACGGTTTTCAACGCTTTCAATGTCAGATAATGATAGATTCATGATCTGCATGCAAATGCACATGTACAAAGTGCTTTCCGTTTCCTGTTTCGATTAGCGATGTAGAATATGGAATTTCACATACTCTAGATATACGTAGAAATACCGTATACGTATTTTTCTTGGGAAAATGTTTGACATGTTTATTTAATGTTTGATTCTATGATATGTGGATAAAATGCTAGTTTGGCGAAAGGAATCGCAAAAATACATGTTCATGTGTAAATGTCATGTATGTTGAAATTGCGTATTCTAGAAATACCACATACGTGCGGATTTTGGAAATGTAATTGTAATGATTATTTGCTGTATGATTACGATATACACGGGTAAAATACTCACGTGGCGAAGGGACAGCCCTAACACGAAATTGGCTAACATACGTCATGTATGTTGGAATAGTGTATTCTAAGTGTTTGTGCAAATGCTTGTATGAGTACATGTTTATGTATTAGTGCCTTAGATAGGCGCTGATATGGGATTTCCGACTCCCTTAGAGACATGTAGGACCCCCTCCATGCGGTGGTTCACCGCAACCACTCACTTGTAATGCGTACACAATTGTCTCCCTATGGGGATAGTGCTTTATCACATGCCTTACAACATGCTTTGCAACATGCTTTACTTCATGTTTTACTTCATGCTTTATAACATGCCTACTAACATGCTTGTATTGCTTGTTTATCATGCTTTACTTCACATGCTATTAATGAAAACTGTTTGAGTTTGGGACTATGTATATAGTCCAAACATTCGGTACCAGACTTGCGATTGTGGCTGAGATTCATGTCGCCACAAAGGACGTATCTGGCGAACCCGAGTCGTACTTCGGTTGGCGATAGTGGTTGGCCACACGGAGTGCTTTTGCGCTCCATATCGCTCAAGTTGTGGCGCGCTCGAGCTAGTCAGGCTCGCCAACTAAACCGAAGTGTAATTGTGTGTTCACCCTGTTTGGTCGCTACTGCTTGAACCTAGGGTACCAAACTTACCAGTGGCGATCCCCGTTTAACCATGGTACCTAGATCCGCTAAGTCGCATGAGCCGGGCATGGTGGTATGGGACACCGTGGTCGAGCTGTCGGCCTACGCTGGGGCCATGTGCCTCCCCGTAGTGACCATTGCGCAACCAAACTCGTGAGCCGAATATGGTGGTATGGGACACTGTATTCGAGCTGTCGATACTTTGGCGAGATCCGAGTACGGTGAGATCTGTACTCGTGCTGACGGGCGACGAGTCCTCCGTGGTATCATCGAGTACACTCCAAGGGTCTGTGATTGGCGACAAGTCTTTCACAGCAACTAGAGTATGAGTGGAGCCGAGTACGGTGAGACCTGTACTCGAGCTGACGGCTAGTGATTGAGCCGAGTACGGTGAGACCTGTACTCGAGCTGACGGTCAGCAATTGAGCCGCATACGGTGAGATCTGTATCCGTGCTGACGGGTGACGAGCCCTTTGTGATGCCTTCGCTAAGCCTCTCAAACCATAATGTCGTATGAGATTAACTAGGATTGACGACCCTAGAATGGATCATGTTTGGGAATGATACAAGGGAGGTACCTTAGTTTCCCAATACTCTGATTGAAATGGACTAATAAAAACTTGGTAATCATGAGCATCATCGCACCGCATGTGCTTTGTAGATGTGGCGCACTGAGGGAGTAAGCATTCGCGAACGTAAGATGATGTCGCTTGAGGGTGGTTTGGCAAGGGCATACAGCATCATGTCATATCATTTTTGCACTTAACAAGAGTAGTTAGAAATGCTTGATTTGTACTGCTTTATCATTACTGCTTGATTGATTTGATAACATGTTAACTTATGCTTTATTGTTCCACTGAGTTAGCTACTCACTCCCACGTTACGGGACGGTGTTTGCAACACCCACCAGACTCTGTCGCAGGTGTAGATGGCGCCTTGGTTCAGGAGCCGGAGCCCGACTTTGATGAGGACCAGGAGGAGTTCTCCTTCATGCAGTACTCTGACGGCTTTGCTTAGGCCGGCTGCATCGCGGGATTCTCAGGGCCTCTTTTGAGGATTGTATTTTAGTTTTTGACTTAGAAACAATACATGTATATTGGTACTCAGCTAGTACTCATACTCTGGAGTTCAGAAAATTTTGTTACTTTACATACTTGAATATAAAATTTCAGTCTTCCGCTTGCCTTTATACAATTGAACTGGAGTATGAATTACTGTTTTGGTATAATCTCATTCATGTTTATTGCGCTAACTCAGACAACATTTAACCAGCATTGTGTATGTTGCATAAGTGATGCGTTGGAACTCGGGAGTTGAGTTTATACTCGACCCCCGAATTTCAGGGCGTTACACTTGTGAACCCATTTCTTTCACAAATCCCACCCTTCACCACCTTGTTCTTTCAATTTTTCTAAGCACTTTCATCCTAGACACTATTTTAAACTAGCTAAGTAGTATAACTTGGATCACTTTATATACAAACTACAAAGGCCCAGGTACCACCTCAGACAGAAATTGCTAAGGACTAAATCCTTTAGAAATTAGGCGAGAAATAGCCAGTGTTAAACTAGAGTACCTGTGAAATTAGCACCAACCACTTTAAATACGATCTGCAAGACCCAAAACTTGTAAAATCATTGACGCTAGGTTACCCTAAAATCTAGGATCAATCTCATTACCCGGCTGCTCTCGGGAGCATCTCGAAACTCCGTATCGGATCTGGACCGCACGTCGGAAGTCTGATTAACACGAAGTTAAGGAACTAGGACCGCCTTGCTGGGCTTGACAACCATCTCGGAAATCAAATCCAGATAGTGTCCCAACGCTATTCGCTTGAGCTCGGAGTGAAGAGTGTGAGAAATGTGAAATTAATTCAAAATAAAATATCTCAAATAGTAATCTGGCACCACTCGCTTGCGAATCAGTATTAAGCAACCAGACCGTCAGAATCAGACCAAATTACACCCTCGGATCAGGAGAAATTTCATACACATATCCATGTACTCGGAATCTCCGATCGAGATCCGCTGACCGTTGAACTGAAACTGGTCTGCCATTTGCGATATGGAATTCCGACTGAAATGAAAACTTAATATTACGTAGATCCAGTGTTAGTGAGCTTAAGTCCGACCTTTGGCTCAAGGAGGCCCGCCAGAAGTCCTCCGTTGAGCTGAAACTGACCCGTTTTGGTTATAACCTAAGTATACTTTGACCTGGAGTCTATTTTGTTGAGTTTTTAGGCTATAGAAGGACCTTAAACCCTCTCTCATTGCAGCCATACGAATTTGAGAGAAACCCTAGAGAGAGAAGAGAGAAAAGAGAGAGAAAGTGAGGGAGAAGTGGGAGATTCTCCCTGCCACTCTTCCCTGCTGCTATCCATGCTTAACCACTCCGTTCTAATCGCTTTCCCGGCGATTCCAACTTTGTTTCTAGGTAAGAAACCCTAACCCTAAATTGATTTGGGGTTTTGATAGTTGTAGGTTATGAAATAGTTAACCTATTTCGTTTTATGGGTTGCTAAACTGCCATATACAAAAGCATAGCAAACCTATCGACTTCGTTATGATTCTACGACAAAAGGTGCGGACTTTAGGTGTATAGGTTATGGTTTTCAATGCTTTCAATGTCAGATAATAATAGATTCATGATCTGCATGCAATTGCACATGTACAAAGTGTTGTCTGTTTTCCGTTTTGATTAAAGATGAAAAATATGGAATTCTACATACTCTAGGTATTTGTAGAAAGTACCGTATACGTACAAATTTTGGAAATGTGTTTGACATGATTATTGTTGTATGAATATATTATATGTGGATAAATTACTTGTTTGGCAAAAGGACTCGCCCTAATACATGTTTTGCTTATATACACTATGTATGTTGAAATTGTGTATTCTAGAACGTACCGTATACGTATAAATTTTGGAGATGTATTTGCCATGATTATTTGTTGTATGAATATATTATAAATGGATAAAATACTTGCTTGGCGAAAGGATAGCCCTAATACATGTTTTGCTAACATACACCATGTATGTTGTAATAGTGTATTCGAAGTGTTTGTGGAAATGACCGAATGAGTATGGAATTCCCATTCGAGCCCGCCATGACTAATTGTCATAGATATATGATTGGTGTATTGGCGATACCCCTTTTGACGAAAGGATTTGCCCTGAATCACGCCACGGCCACTATACGCTATATATGTTGAAATGTGTAGCCCAAGTGTTTGTGAAAATGTTCAAATGAATATGGAACTTGGATTCCTACTTTCCATGACTATCTGTCGTGGGTGTTCGCGTGTTATGATTGGGGCAACTCACTAGTGAAAGGATTTGGCCTAATGCCTATGTGATCAACATATGCCATGTATGTTGATGTATTTTAAAGTGTTTGTTGAAATGTCTGAATGAGTAGTAGTTAGTAAATTGTAATGTTTAGGGGTGTTGAGATATGATTCTCAACTTCTTTAACTATGTGTATGATTTCTTTAGATATCTGTATGATTAGGAATTGAATATGTACAAACTCATGCTTATGTTATACTTCATAACATGCTCAATTGATTGTATGATTTTATCTATGTAATGCATATGTTTAAATTCATGTTTACGTTGTATGATCCGTCATGGGTGATGGGGAGTGGAGCAACGAGTGCGTGCAACAGCCCTGGTAGCCCTAAACGGATAATATCAGTCTTTGATTGTATGATTTGAATTTTGATCCATTACTGCTTTAAATATCTGAAATTGAATGTGATTGGGGCTATTGTATAGTCTAGGCAGTCGGTAACAGGATCGAATTCGTGGCTGAGTTTCATTTGCCACGTGAGATGTGTTCGACGAACCCGAGTCGTACTTCGGTTGGCGATAGTGGTTGGCCACACGAAGTGCTTATGCACTTCATATCGTTCAACTTGTTGTGCGCTCGAGCTAGCCCAGCTCGTCAAGCAACCCGATCTGTCTTATGTATGTTCACCATGTTTGGACGCTACTGCTTGAACCTAGGGTACCAAACTTACCAGTGAAATCCCTTTTAACCATGGTACCTCGATCCGCTAAGACTCATGAGCCGAGCATGGTGGTATGGGACACCGTAGTCGAGTTGTCGGCCTACGCTGGGGCCACGTGCCTCCCCGTAGTGACCAGTGAGCAACCAGACTCGTGAGTCGATTATGGTGGTATGAGACACTATATTTGTGCTGTCGGCCTACATTGATAAGGTGATGGGGGAGTGGTGCAACGATTGCGAGCAACAGCCCTGGCAGCCCTTTGTAGTGACCTCGAGCATACTCTGAAATTGCGGTGAGGTGACGAGTGTTGCCGCAGTATATAGAGTATGGACTAGGCCTGTATCTGTATAGTGATGAACCGTTAAAAAGGTGATGGGGGAGTGGTGTAACCTTTGTGCGTAACAGCCCTGACAGCCTTTGCAACGACCTAGAAAACACACCATCGTCTGAGATTAACTAGGACTGACGACCTTAGAATGCATCATGTTTGAGAATGATACAAGGGAGGTACCTTAGTTTCCCAATACTGCTGTTTGAAATGGACTAATAATTTCTCGGTAATCATGCTCATCATCGCACTGCATGTGCCTGGTAGATGTGGAGCACTGAGGGATGAACGCATTCGCGAACGTAAGATGGTGTTGCATGAGGGCGGTTTGGCAATGGCATACATCATGTCATCTTGCATTAAATAAGAGTAGTTAAAATTGTTTGATTGTACTACTTTATCATTACTGCTTGACTGAATTGATAACATGTTAACCTATGCTTTATTGTTCCACTGAGTTGATCACTCACTCCCGCGTTACGGGACGGTGTTCCGAACACCCACCAGACTTTTTCTGATTGCAGATGGCGACGCTACTCCTGAAGAAGAGTCGGACTACTACTATGATGTCGAGGAGGAGTTCTCCTACATGTAACTCTCTGACAAGTCTCTGAAGACCTGGTACTATATTGACGGGGCTATAGTACTTGGGATAGAAGACGTTACACTTACACATTAGTATATTTTAGAATTGTACTTGTAATTATTTAACCTGGTAACATTATCACACTTTGGAGACTCATCACAATTTTTATATTTTATATATCTATCACAGTATTCCGCTTGCAATTTAACTGTCTCTGGAGTATGATATGCTGTTTTGGCTTAATCTCACTCATGTTCACTGCACTAATACAGACAACATTTAATCATCATTATCTATGTTGCATAAGTGATGTTCTAGAACTCGGGTGTTGAGTTTACTACTCGACCCTCGATTTTCGGGATGTTACACGTATAATAGATCCTAGAAAGACCTTAGACTTGAGTGCTCTCAAAATACAAACTTAAATGGGTTTTTATACTTTGGTTAGGCTTAAGTTTGACTAGTCTAGACCTTGGTTCGACTAGTTTAAGCTGTGCCTCGACCAGTCTAAGATAATCCTCGACCAGTCCAAGTTTGAAATGTAAAAAACAAATATTTCTGATGGTTTCTCGACCAGTCAAGCAGACTGCTCGACCAGTCGAAGAGGGACCTTCGACCAGTCGAGGGTTGCTCGACTCAAAGTCCAGCAACGAAAATTAGGCACCCTCGACTAGTCGAGCAGGGCCTTCGACCAGTCGAAGAACAATTTTATCTGATCGCGCCCAAATTTTGAAATTTTGTTAGATCTTAGACAAGTTGAAGGAGACCTTAGACGAGTCGAAGCAACAACATTTCTAACTATAAATAGAGGCCTTCTCTCATTCTGAAATTACTTATTTAATTTAAGAAAAGCCTTCACCAAGAGAGAGAGAGAGAGAGAGAGAGAGAGAGAGAGAGAAGTCCCCATTAATTTGAAGTTATTGCATGGTATTTTATATTTTATTTATATAGCTTTTTTGTTTTAATTCCTTGATGTCTTTTCATGAATCTTATTTTTTTAAAAGTGAGTAATCACTCTTCTTTTGAGATATGTGGAATTCAAACAAGTAGTCTTTGGTTTGAATTAATTTAAAATCAATCTAGAACCTAGAACCCTTGTTTGTGTTACTGGACATTGAACATACTTCAAGGAAGTGGTTCTATAGGCTACATCAAGAACGTCTTCAAAGAGAAGATAAGTACAATTCTATTTCTTTGTATTTTGGTCTCTTTTAAGATAACCAGAAAATCTCATGCATTGGTTTTGACTGAGATAGCCAAAAAATCTCAATGTGGGCGTTTTGTTTGTGATAGCCCTTCTAAAATTACAATTGTATAGGTTTTAAGGTGAACCTAGGAAAACCTTATTTTCAGTGAATGTTAATATCACGTGGGTTGCGATTATTGGGAGTGGAGTAGGTGTGGCTGTTTGAGAACAATTGGTGTACACACCGAACCACTATATCTCTTGGTGTTGTGATGAATGTTTAATTTTTGTACTTTTTGGTGAATGATTGTAACTTTATTTCTGCATTGGTGAATGATTGTAATAGATAGATTTATTATCTTTTGCTTGGTTTGAAGTCTTAATCCTTACAAAAGTTTGTGAAATCAGGTTGTCCTACCTAAAACTTTGTTTTTGGTGTAAGGTAGTCCTACGAACTAAGTTTGAATCAATTTTTTAATACTAGTGCTATTAAGATTTGTGATTTATTCTGATTTATTTATTATTTCAGTACTTTAAGTTTTTATTTGGCATAGTCCTATTCACCCCCCCTCTAGGACTATTAAGTTCACCTTTTTCAAATCGTATTCGAGGGATTTCGGGCAAGAGATTTTGCACACCTATCCTTATCATTGATTCTTATATTTATACTGTTCGTAGGGTCGTGTGGCCCGTGATTTTAAGCACTATCTGAGTCGTTAGGCGAGATGTGCGCTGGTGGTGAATGTTGGCGGTTACCCTGGAATCGTGCGTCGAGCGGTTACTTTCATCGTGCGTTACTGGGAGGGGGTCTTGCACCAAGTTAATTTGGTCGAGCTCCCTTGGTCAATTGAAGATGATCTGAGCTAAGCTCATATGAGCCGAGCTCTGTCGAACGACCAAGAACAACTCGAACCAAGCTTATTAGTGTCGGGCTCTATTGTTCGGTCGAAGATGACTTGAGCTGATCCAATCACGACTAAATCAATTCAAACTATGTCTCGGTCCTGATCTCTCGTCAGATCTAGCTATTCTGGATGGCCCCTTAGCCTTGTTAGGTTATCCAGTTTCTAATGAGTGAGAGTGAATAGGAACTTGGGACCACATTCTGCTGAGGGGTATGTTCGTGGGAGTGGGTGTCGGCTTTATGCCAATTTTCCTAGGCGAAGTGTTTCGAGAAGAAACATTCGTCGGGCCGAGAGCTATCCTTGAAAGTGGTCGAGCTATATTTTTCCATAACAGATGTTATGGCTGGCGATAAGCATATCATCGACATACAATACCAGAATAATGAATTCCCTGTCACTCAGTGGTCTGAAATAGACATAATGATCAAATTCTCTTATGATAAACTGTTGACTCATCATGACAGAATCAAACTTTTGTACCACTACCTATGCAACTATTTCTAGCTGTACAATGACCTCTTTAACCTGCAAACCATATTCTCTTTTTCGTGCACCCATTCGGTTGCTTCATGTAGATTTTCTCTTATAGATGAAAGTGTCCTGGTTTGTCAATTAGCATGAGTGTTGAGTCAGTCAGACTGCAGAGCTTCAACCGGATGTGTGCAAGCTCGCCACAGGTAAATCTAGCCTCACATCCCTTTTCCCAAAACACCAGGTATATAAAACCCTTAAAACAAACTAGAACATCATAAGGTTTTTTAAGTTAAGAAAACTTTTTTTCAAAATAGGAAAATTCACTAACTTTTCTTGCTTTGTCGATTTTATCGATACACATCTCGATATGATCGACCTGCGCTGTCGATGTCCTCGATACATAAACGATATCATCGGAATGAGGACAAAAGTGTCCAGCAACCACATACTCATCTGGACGGATTTATCGATGCATCGATACGCTATCGATATAATCAGTATTCAAATCTCGAGTCCATCGAATGTGACTCGATAATATCGATAGGCAGATCTCCGGCGCCCTTTTTTTTTCTTAAGAATATCATATATGTATCGACATATCAAAGCCTCCTCGATACCATTGAAATTCAAATCTCGATGATATCAGAAGGCTCTCGATGATATCGGTCATGGGCGCCAAGTTCTTCTAGCAAAATATTTCAGGGTGGTTTATTTATGATCGGGGGTCACTTGATAGAATCGATATTCAAATATCGATGATATCGTTATGGTTTCGATGGCATCGAACAGGGACAGAAACTGTACAGCAAGCTTAAATGGAAATCTCTTGGATTTATCGATGTATCGACAACATATCGATATCATTGACATTCAAATTTTGATGATCTTGAAGGTCCCTCGATCATTCTTGAAAACCTGAAATATTTTATAGCAAGTCTCTCTCATTTTTCAAGTGTCGATGAATCAACACTAGTCTCGATGATATCGGAGTTCGAAATCCGATGACATCGACTTGTGTTTCGATTCCATCGACCAGTTGGCAAAAGGTGTCAAAAGCGTATGACATTTGAGTTTGTGTCATCGAGCGGAAAGTCGATGCAATCGAGGTATACGCTCGATGATATCGACCCTGCTCGATGATATCGAACTCTGTCATAAATGTGACCGTTTTATATCCGTTGGAACCTTTTGCCTATATAAAGAGGACTTGTCTATTATTGCTAGTAGAGAAAGAAGAGAGTGCTTTTGAGTGTTTTACCTTAGATCATATACTCAAAGCCCTTTCTCTTAGGGAAATTCATCCTCAAATCCACCCTCATCATTGATATTCAATAGAGTGGATTGAGGAATGAACTTCCACATTCAAGGATCCTCCAACTACTACCTTAATGGCAAATCATTAAGCCGGGATGCCTTGAATGCATGATCGGAATCACTCTATCTTCCTTATAGGAAAACATTTTATAGAGTAGGATTCCATTTTAACCTTGAACCAACCCGAAGCTTTGTATCGGTACATCATCTGTGTTGCGAATCAAGCAAGCTGAAGATTCTTCATCAACAAGGAGGAGATCTTCGTCAACGTGCTTAATGGGACTCATCTACTTATTTGTAAGTTATTAGAGTCGAGAGGACACTTGTGATCATTCCTTTTTAGGATTGGGTCTTAGGTGTTTCTCACCCTTGCAAGCCCTCATAGGAGGCCTCCAATGGGAGTGTACGTGGTGGGTACGTAGTGTTGACCCTTGCTCTGTGGAGAGCATAAACTTCTAATTGAAGGTGAACCTATGTAAAACCTTAGGTTCGAGGTAATCCGAGTGAAACCTCCATTAGGGTCTTATGGAAGATCCTTGGCCAGTGTGCCTAAAAGTGGGTGTGTTGTGTTGACCCTTACTCGTAAGAGAATAAACTGTCACGCCCCGAAATTCAGGTACTGAGTGTGCACCCTCAGACCTGAGTTACGGTCCATGACTCATACACTTAGTGTACTTGAATCAGTGAGTCACATTATTTAATAGAGGCATAATATAATCTGAATTCTATGTTTTCATTAACATCCATTATTACATTCATATCAACTTAATCCATTCACAAACATTCACCACCACACATCTAAAAATAATAATAATAATAAATTAAGAACACAAGTTAAAACTAAATTGAGACATTTATTAAGTCATTAGAAACAAAAATGTAAATTTGAAGTCATTTAAAAACAGAAATAAAATAATAATAGGAAACACATGTCCCATTTAATCATTCTAATGATCCAACAAAGTAATCTCGTCTTCGGTTAAATACGGCCACTGATCCTGTGGATCATCCTCTGGTTTAGCTTCATGTTCTTGCTCTTGAGTCATTGTATCCGCTTCAATTCCATCTGTACGGTTTTTTCATCAATAAACCGTCGGATGGCCAGGCCCAGTGAGTGAACCCATCATGGTTCGTGCACAATACAATTAAAATAATTCATATAAGTAAAGCATAAAAATCAGAAATCCAATGTAAATAATTAAAGCGTATGCTATGAATGGTATTAACGATGCATCAAGTCGGTATAAATAGAAACCGTCCACTTGCTTGAGTTGGATATCGACAACCCGCATCTACACTTGGCAGGCTTCTACCATTGGTAGGCATGGGCAAGGCCCGCATCCCCCCCATTGGGCAGGCTTCCACATATAGTGGGCTTCTAGTGGGTACAATGGGTTGTCCCCTAGGTAATCGCACAAGAGTATTAATGATGCCAGGCATGAATGTTTGATGCAGAAGTAATCATATCAGTAGTCAAATACATCTCTTCTTATGAGAGGCCTTTCACATGTTCATAATCCAAGAATATCTTAGCACTAATCAGTTTATAAACAATTCAATCAAGTCATTCACAACAATAAATTATTTTAATCATATGGAGTGGAAACATGTTGGGATTAATCACCTGATAATTTAGAGAGGAATCCAATGGAGCGGATCAGAAAATACCTATAAATAATCCATATGCAGTACACCATAATATTAAAAAATATATATTAAACTCATAAAGTATTTGATTTGTTTTGATTACTAATTAATCTCTTACATGGGAGTGATACTCAAGTAACATACATAATAGATAGGGTTCATCGTATTTATCTCGGCCTAAAAGACACATTAGATATCTTATAAGATGAACCACCACATGGATGGCTTGGATCTTCTAATAGCATGTCATAATGATACATAATTTAGCCTAGGTATATTTTGTCATAAACATGCATGCAACTTATATAAGTTTTACCGTGCATCAGAAGGTGAAGTTACATTATATTATATATATATATATATATATCTAGCACACATTTATTTTTATGTGGGTCCTACTTACAGAGATCTGGATTGACTATATGGTTACCATTGCTATATTGACCTTTGAGAAAAATTTCAATCTAATTTAAAACATGTGGGACCTGTAATAACGTAAATGATTATTGTACAACTACTATTATTTTCTTTCTATATGGGTCACACACATTTTAGATATATCCTAAATTTACACTTTTAACTCATAATAACCTTTCAAATCAAATGGATAGATTGAATACAATGTATACATTACTGTGAGTCCATAACCTGATGACCCAAGATGGTTTCTAATGTTAAAAGCCGCACTTGGTTTCAACGCTGACAATCAAACTTTATTTTTTTGTAATTATTTATTTATTTAATTGTTTTTATAGGTCCCATGAAAATCTAAACCATGAATGAGATATGTAATCTCCTCATAAAAGACTAGCCTAAAAGATCTACTCGAAATAACACTTTTGTGGCCCACAAGAATATTCGAAGGTGCCCATTTAATTTTTACTGTTTAAGGCGATGTGATCCACATGATTTTCTTTCGAATAAATTTTTTAACCCCAAGACTTTTAATTAGTGACAAGATTATTAGATGGTACGGATTTGATACATACATCAAGAAAACCTCGCATATAAGGCCCATAAATCCGGACTAATTCCGGTAACGTAAATAGCCCAATTTCACTTTTGCACGTTGGAGTGTTTTTACACCCACTCTATATTGTTACACTTTTGTCATGATAACCCATACATAATATGTGTACATAAGATCTATTCCATTCACTACTTTATTAACATAGTTTTAGGACATTGGTAGAAAAATGAGGTAGATTCGTTATTCTGATGGATCATACTACCATGAACCAACACTGACCGTTCTTCCACCATTAAAACATATGTTTTTCTTATTTCAAACCCTCCGAACTTTCTATGTAAAATTCAATTTGTTCATTGGTCCACCCAATTATATTTTAATGGTCAAAATAATTGGTATCTCCATCGGAACTCCCTGTGGCCTCGATGGATATTCCAACGGTGAGTGCCTAATGAATTCTATTTTACATATTATGGCCTACCAAAATGTTAATTAAGCCTAATTTTTGGAGGTTTTCCATATTTTGGTCCTTAGAACCTAATGGACTGAATTGATCGGGCTGTATATGCAAAATAACTCCAATATGTAATTCAAGTAAAAAAAAAAAAAAAAGAACTTATGTGTTTCCTTTTAATTCTTGTTACATGCATAAAGTGTTCCAATGTGCATTGTGCATATGCGCACATATTGATATATGTGCACATGTGTTGCACCCATGGTAGATCTACGTCGTCCATCACATAAACCCAAAGCATAATAACATATTAAAATAAAAATAAAAATAAAAATAAAATAAATACTAACCCGTGCAAGCCGTTCTTTCACTAATTTCTTTCATTTTATATTTTTTTTCTTCTTATTATTATTATTTTTTTACTATTTTTGATCGGTGAGAAATGTTCATCCTTATAAAGAAAAGAGAGTTGCTCGGATAAGATGGATAAGATAACGATAAAGGAGGTTGCAACCGGTTTGATCTCTTTTTTTAAAAAAATAAAATTTCAAAATTTCAAAATTTAAAGAATACACAAATTGGAGTTGTTACAATTTTAATTTCCATTGATATGTGAGGTCCATCATGTTACTTATGAGAAATCTACTCCACCCATCCACTTCATTATATCATGTTACGTTATGGGCTGAAGGATGAGACAAGTATAATATTCCGGTGATCTATATGATAGGACAGGAAACTCTCAAGATTTAATATGGATTGTTGACGACTTCTTGGCTAGTAGGTGAATGGCCCAGATCATGCATATGTTGGCTTAACAGATGGTGGACAGTGAAGGATGGATTGATATTGGACTAGGTGGACGATAGGTAGTGTAGTCTTGAAGAAACGTGGTTTGTTAGGCGTCTTAAAACGTTGTAGTTGTACGTGGAGATGGATGAGTCTTATATCATATTTCTAATAAATATTTTCAAACTTAAATATTTTCTACCGTTTATTTAGAGTGAAACTTTACCAAAGATTACCATTTTACGTGCTCTACAAACAGATCAAGTTTAGGCCTTGATCTCTCAGGGATGACCAAGATACCTATTTAACGGCTTACGTCTATTTATAACTCAAAACAACGTCTATCGACATCCTATGTGAACATTAACCAATAGTTTTGATGTATACCTTATGATCTACCTAATAAATGGTTCATTTAAATATTTGGATGACCCAGTTGGCAGATCTAACTGTGATGGATGATCAATTGATGGTCTAAATTTCAAATAATTAGATGGTTAAAATGTTAATCATATTTATGGGTTATTATACGATCATTTTTGTAAATGGATACGTATAAAGTAGTTTTTTTTTAAATGCGATCTATGTTAGAAATGTATAATGTTAGATTCAAGTTATTGGTTCACAGGTGTAAAATACGTAGATTATGATTTTGACGGTAAATTAAGCATCTTTATAATTGACAAATAAGGTGAACGGATCAGAATGTTAATTTGACGTGTATACGAGTGGATATGAAGTTCTAGTAGTTACTTTACTTTGATCAAGTGGTTCAAATTCAAAGTGGTCGGTTAAATATCCTCATCTAGTGGTAAATAGTTAATTTAACGGTCGGTTTGATAAACGAGTGAGAATACTAGGGTATTCAGGGGTTTATCCTATTAATCAATAGTCGGTTGACGTAATCTAGGGGTGAAAATTATTTTCTATGGTTGAGATTCAAGTTAAACTACATAAATATTAATGAATCTATAAGTGTACAGTTGAACAAGTGTAAAAGTGTAATCGTACATTCTTACATACACAGTTAGCCTCAGTGTAGGTTGTAAAGGTTGAAGGTGAACCTGATTTAAAACCTTAGGTTTGAGGTGAACTGCTATGAAACCTCCTTAGTGAAATCCGGTACACCCAAGGGTTGAGTGCGGTTACCAGGAGTGGAGTAGACAAGTAATCGAACCACTATAAAAATGACTGTGTTTGAGATTGATATTCTTTTGTTTGTGTGATTGACTTTAATATTTTCATATCTGAATATCTGAGATCACACCTCACATACATACACAGTCATATCCACCATAAACTAGTTTGCATATTGTGCACTTTTTAAATAGTTTGTGATTGGATCCTCTACTGTACTTGGAAGCCAGTAGAGTTGTAACGCCCTGAAAATCGAAGGTCGAGCATAAACTCAACTCCCGAGTTCCAACGCATCACTTATGCAACAAAATGAATGATGATTGAATGTTGTCTGTATTAGTGCATTGAACATGAGTGAGATTAAGCCAAAACAACATATCGTACTCCAGAGACAGTTAAATTGCAAGCGGAAGACTGCGATAGATATATAAAATATAAAACAGTGTTGAGTCTCCAGAGTGTGATAATGTTACCAGGTTAAAGAATTACAAGTACAATTTCAAATTATACCAAAGGTGTAGTGTTATCTAGTCAACATCCTTATAATCCCGTCGATTAAGACACGGCTCGCATGAAGCCATCAACACATAGCATATACGAACAAGCATCATTGTCGTCATAAAGGTCCAGCTCCGACTCAGGAGTAGCATCGCCATCTACAATAAGACAAAGTCCGGTGGGTGTTCGAAACACCATCCCGTAATGTGAGAGTGAGTGATCAACTTAGTGGAACAGTAAAGCATAGGTTAACATGTTATCAATTCAGTCAAGCAGTAAAATCAAACACTCCTAATTACTCTTATTAATGCAAGTATGAATGCAGTCATGATGTATGCCCTCACCACACACACCCTCGTGCGACACCATCTTACGTTCGCGGCATACTTTCATCTCTCAGTGCTCCACATCTTCCAGGCACATGCAATGTAATGATGAGCATGATTATCAAGTTATTATTAGTCCATTTCAAATAGCAGGATTGGGAAACTAAGGTACCTCCCTTGTATCATTCCCAAACATGATTCATTCTAGGGTCGTCAGTCCTAGTTAATCGCATACGATGGTGTGTTTCTAGGTCGCTGCAAAGGCTACCAGGGCTGTTACGCATAATGGTTACACCACTCCCCCATCACCCTTTTAACGGTTCATCACTAAATTGATACAGGCCTAGTTCATACTCTATTCACTATGGCAAAACTCGTCGGCTCACTGTAAATTTAGAGCATGCTCGAGGTCACTACAAAGGGCTTCCAGGGCTGTTGCTTGCAATCGTTGCACCACTCCCCCATCATCTTATCAATGTAGGCCGATAACACGAATATAATGTCCCATACCACCATAATCGGCTCACGAGTCTGGTTGCTCACTGGTCACTACGGGGAGGCACGTGGCCCCAGCTTAGCTGACAGCTCGACCACGGTGTCCCATACTACCATGCCCGGCTCATGAGTCTTAGCGGATCGAGGTACCATGGTTAACGGGATTTCACTGGTAAGTTTGGTACCCTAGGTTCAAGCAGAGGCATCCAAACACGGTGATCATACATAAGACAAATCGGGTTACTTGACGAGCTCGGCTAGCTTGAGCGCACAACAAGTTGAACGATATGAAGTGCATAAGCACTTCGTGTGGCCAACCACTATCGCCAACCGAAGTATGACTCGGGTTCGTCGAACACATCTTACGTGGTAAATGAATCTCAACCACGAATTCAATTTCGTTACCGATTGCCTGGACTATACAATAGCCCCAATCACATTCAATTACAGATAGTTAAAGTAGTAAGGGATCAAGATTCAAATCATACAATCAAAGTCTGATATTATCTGCTTAGGGCTGCCAGGACTGTTGCACGCACTCGTTGCTCCACTCCCCCATCACCCATGACGGATCATACAACGTAAACATGAATTTAAACATATGCATTACATAGATAAAATCATACAATCAGTTGAGCATGTTATGAAGCACAACACAAGCATGAGTTTGTACATATTCAATTCCTAATCACACAGCTATCCAAGGAAATCATACACATAGTTAAAGAAGTTGAGAATCATATCTCAACACCCTTATACATTACAATTTATTAACTAATACTCATTCAAACGTTTCAACAAACACTTAGACTACATACATCAACATACATGACATATGTTGATCACATAGGTATTAAGCCAAATCCTTTCACTAGAGAGTTGCCCCAATTACAACACGTGTGCACCCGCGACGGATAGTCATGGTAAGCAGGAATCCAAGTTCCATGTTCATTTAGTCATTTCCACAAACACTTGGGCTACACGTTTTAGCTTATATAGTGTATATTGGCCGTGGCGTGATTTAAGGAAAATTCTTTCGTCAAAGGGGTATCGCCAATACAACAATCATATATCCATGACAATTAGTCATGGCGAGCACGAATGAGAATTTTATACTCATTCAGTCATTTTCACAAACACTAATTAGAATACACACTTTTAACATACATAGTGTATATTAGCAAAAACATGTATTAGGGCGAACCCTTTCGCCAAACAAGTATTTTATCCATATATAGTATATCAATACAGCAAATAATCATGACAAACACATTTTCAAAATTTATACGTATACGGTACTTTCTACAAATACCTAGAGTATGTAAAATTCTATATTCTTTATCTTTAATTGAAACAGAAAATAGACAACACTTTGTACATGTGCAATTGCATGCAGATCATGAATCTATAATTATCTGACATTGAAAGCGTTAAAAAGCATAACCTATACACCTAAAGTCCACACCTTTTGTCGTAGAATCGTAACGGAGTCGATAGAATTGTTAAGCTTCTGTATACGGCAGTTTGGCAACCTATAGAATTAAATAGGTTAGCTATTTCATAACCTACAACTATCAAAACCCCAAATCAGATTAGGGTTAGGGTTTCTTACCTAGAAACGACGTCGGATTCGCCGGGAAAGCGATGAGAATGGGGTGGTGCAGCTTGTGTAGTGGTAGGGGATAGTAGTAGGGAGTTTCTCCCACTTCTCTCACGCTTTCTCTCTCTTTTCTCTCTTCTCTCTCTAGGGTTTCTCTCAAATTTGTATGGCTGTGAGAGAGAGGGTTCTAAGGTCCTTATATAGCCTAAAAACACACCGAAATAGACTTATGGACAAGGTATACTTAGGTTATAACCAAAGTGACCCTATTTCAGCTCAACGGAGGACTTCTAGCAGGCCTCCTTGAGCCAAAGGTCGGACTTAAGCTCACTAACACTGGATCTACGTTTAGTTAAGTTTTCATTTTAGTTGGGATTCCAGATCGCAAATGGCGGACCAGTTTCAGTTCAATGGTCAGTGGATCTCGATCGGAGATTCCAAGTACATGGATATGTTTGGAAAAATATCCCTGATCCGATGGTGTAATTTGGTTTGATTCTGATGGTTTGGTTGCTTAATACTGATCCGCAAGCAAGTGGTGCCAGATTTCTTTATTTAGAATTATTTTCACATTTCTCACACTCCCCGCTCCGAGCTCAAGCGAATTGCACTGGGACACTATCTAGATTTGATTTCTGAGATAATTGTCAAGCCAGTAAGGCAGTCCTAGTTCTTTAACTTCGTGTTAATCGGACTTCCGACGTGCGGTCCAGATCTGATACGGAGTTTCGAGATGCTCCAGAGAGCAGCCGGGTAATGAGATTGATCCTAGATTTTAGGGTAACCTAGCGTCAATGATTCTACAAGTTTTGGGTCTTGCAGATCGTATTTAAAGTGATTGGTGCTAATTTTATAGGTACTCTAATTTAACACTGGCTAATTCTCACCTAATTTCTAAAGGATTTAGTCCTGAGTGATTTCCATTTGAGGTGGTACCTGGGCCTTTGTAGTTTGTATATAAAGTGATCCAAGTTATACTACTTAGCTAGTTTAAGATAGTGTTTAGGAAGAAAGTGCTTAGAAAAATTGAAAGAACAAGGTGGTGAAGGGTGGGATTTGTGAAGGAAATGGGTTCAAAAGCGGTTTTAGACTTTGGGATTGAGTTCTGACAAGTTAATAAGGTGTTAGGATCGACCCATTGCCTAAGGTCGTCTAATTCCAGGTTGGCAAAAATCCAGGATGTTACAAGAGTTATTTTAGAGTAATCCTAATATGTGCTTGTTGTTAGCATTAGTGTAATAGGATTTTAAATAAACCATAAAAACTTTGAAAAGTCCTATTCACCCCCCTCTAGGACATATTGGGATATTCCTACTTCAACTAAAACGGGCTTCACCATTATTTCAATAGATTCTCATATAGAAACATAATCTTCATATCTAACTGTTCCAATTCTAGATTGTATTGAAAACCAATGTCAATACGAATCTGATAGATACTTGCTTGACCATAAACATGAATATCTCACTGAAGTTGACACATTCTTTCTAAGCATAACTCTTCACTACCAACCTAGCCTTCTACTTATATAGTTTCTTTAGAAAAATTCACTTGCACATGATCGCTTCGCGCCCAACGGGTAGCCCCACCAACTCCCACATTTTATTCTTGTATAGAGAATCCATTTCAACATGCATCGCTAACATCTACTTCTCTACATCTGTCTTCTAATGCTTCTTAGAAGATAGATAGATCCCCTTCATCTATAATGAGAGCAAACATAGTATTTGAGTCATCCCTGTATCACAATGGTACTTTGTGATCCCTTGGTGGATTTCTCTTGACAAGTGGTGTAACCAACTCTTCCTGTAAACATTATAATCAAATATCTGTAACCTTGAGAATCAAGTTCTTGACTACTCCATACTTTCTCTGGGATTTTATAATCAATCAGTATAGACAGAGATCGATTCATGAAATAGCAAGTCATGTTTATAGCCTTAGCCCATAGCTCCTTGCCCACGTTAACCCAACATTACTAAACATACTTTGGGTTCTTTCCAAAAGACTCTGATTCATACATTTACCCATACTATTCTGCTCTAGTGTATTCCTCACTTTGTTGTGTGTCACGATCCCCTCATCCTTGCAATATTGATTAAACTCCTTAGAAGTAATTTTTCGGTCGTTATCTAGCCTCAAAATTTTAAACTTTCGCCCTGTCTGCTTTTCAACCCTTGCCTTTCATGCATTGAAATCGGTAAAAACATCAAATTTATGTTTCATAAAATAAATCCACACCATTTTATAGAAGTCGTCAATGAATGTGACAAAAAATGACGACCCTCCTCCAGAAACAACAGGTGACGGCCCTCACACATCCGAATACACATAGTCAAGTTGTCCTTTACTAACACATTTCTCAATTTTAAAACCCAACTTTGATTATTTTTCATACAAATAGTCTTCACATATATTTAAATAAAAAATTTAAAACAAGAAATTAACTTATGATCAAGAAGTACATTCTTACGTGCTCGTTCATGTGGCCTAGGCGCATTTGCTACGAATGTGCCAATGTGGAATCTACTATAGACATTTCATCTCTACCTGATACAGTATTCTCGATCAACTTGTAAAGGTTCACTCCGCTGTGCCTTCATAATAATTAGTGCCCCTTTAAAAACTTTCAAGACACCTTTGTAACCAAGGAATTTGCATTCGAGTGCCTCTATAGCTCCCAAAGCTATCAGATTCTTCTTTAAATCGAACGTGCATCACATCGGTTAGAGTATGCTCCACCACATCAAACATCATGATCCGAACCAAACCAATTTCTATCAACTTAATGATGATTGCCCATAAGAACCAATCCACCATCATATTCACTATATGTAGTCAACCAACTCCGATGAGGACATATGGTATGATGCCCCAATATCCAAAATCCACTCATTGTATAAATGACTGAGCTTAGACACTGAAAACACGTCACAACCATTTGTCCCTTCACTATATTATACCGAATTGGCTTTCATCGGCGAATCATCTGATTTCTCATCTTGGGTTTTGGGATTTTATAGTCATTGTTTATACATCCCATATAGTGATTGTTTCAACACTTCAACTTTCCTTTACTATTTGACTTGGACCTCAATTGCGACTTCTTCCTCTCTTGCTTAGATAATCTTCCCCAAGCAAAAAGTGCACCCGTATAGGTACCTTCCTCTCCATTATTCCTTCTCAACTCCTTCGACTAAAGGCATGAGATAACGGTATCAAGGTTTAAGGTATCCCTACCATAATATAGAATATCTACCAGATACTCGTAGGAATATGGAAGAGACATCAATAAAATTAGGGCATTATATTCTTCATCGATCTTCACCTCTAAGCATGTTAGTTTGCAAATTAGTTTATTTAGGGCATTGCCTTCTTCATCGATCTTCACCTCCGAGCATGTTAGTTTGCAAATCAATTTGTTAAAGATGTTGATGTGCTCAGAGAGATCCTACCATTCCTCTATCCTCAGATTATAAAATTGTCGCTTCAAATATAGGCAATTAAAGAGTGAATTCGTCATGTATATGCTCTCTAACTTCGTCCACAATCTTTTGGTAGTTGTCTCATCATTAACAATGTATAAAACTTCATCAGCCAAACACAATTGAATTGTGTTAATCGCCATCTGATAAAGTTCATCTCAATCCTGTTCTTTCATCCATTTTAGGATGTTTTGCTTTCTTAAGGAATGCATGCTACATTGCTTGCTGAATTAAGATGGCATGTATCTATAACCTCCATAATTCAAAATTATTTTTACCTGTGAATTTCTATATCTTGAACTTCACATTTAATCCCCTCGATGTCATGTTTACATATTCAATCTGAAAACACAACGTATGCTCTGATACCGCTTGTTAGGAACACAACAAGCTCTAACATGACTTTTTATGTGCGGAAGCAACCTCAGATAAAATCAAATAATGTAATAGAGAAAGAAAATTCAAGCAATCATAAAGAACACATAAATTGTACAAGAAAAACCCTTCCAGAAAAAAAATAAAAAAAAATCACGTCACAAAGTGATGAACAATCCACGGTAATTAGAAAGTTATAAGAGATAGAAGAACTTACAGATCGAAACCCTAGGTCCCTTCAAAACTCTCTCTGCGATAAACACTCGTTTCTTAACCTAAACTGTGTGTTACAAAGCACTTTATACACTTTCATACATAATTAGAAATAAAATCCACACTTGTACAAAACTGGCATGCACTGTTGATCAAACTGTCGATCGAATCGGCAGGACTCGACAGACCATCAATCGAATTGACACAATTGTCGATCGAATTGACAATGTCCAAAAACGTCCAGTGAGCAAACATGATTTTTCTAGAATATTTCAATCGAATTGAAATCCTGTTTAGTAATAAATTGAAGACACTCATCAATAAGAATCACTTCCTAAACTGTATTGAAAATTAAGAACCATTCCACAAAATAACGCCATACTCCCAAATCACATTTAAATTCATGTTCAAGAAATATCTGTTTTAGATTCCAAACAACACACAAACAAGCACATGCTAACATAATCAAACAAGCATCAGATTGGTGGAGATGATATGTGGATGGATACATAACTAAAGTTCAGGTACCTCCTACTCCCAAAATGCTTGGAGCAGTCCCATTCATAGCCCATTTTAGAGGAAGCATGGCCCGGAAATAAGACTAATAACACAATTTCAACCATCTGCTAACAGCCATTATACTTGGGATTCTGACCATTTTTTTTAACTGTCCCTTTCTGCTTTTCATGGTCCCCAGTTTTATGGTTATGGTTGTCTCATCAGTATGATTGCAGGCTTATACTTCACCAACAACGTGGCCCACAGATTGCATGTTCTGGATTAATGTACACATCTATAGCACACAAATTGCATGGTCTAGATTAATTAAGTAGGAATTCGATCCATCTTGATTTTCTAGTCTTCATCGTAAAATATGATAATATCAATAGAGCCGCCGCCGTCATTGTCATCATCGTCGTCATCGTCATCGTAGTCATTCTGTTCAAAGAGCGAGTCCCCATACACAAAGGTTTCTATCCCAGAAGCTTTCTTCAATGTCTCATCGTCAATCTCCAAACCCAAGCAATCCTTCACATCTAAAACCTTGAGTTCTCTACACCCTTCGATTATCTTTATCAGAGTTTCCTTGGACACGAAAGACCCTCTTAGATACAAGAACTTAATCGTAGGAAGGAATTTAACTATCTCCAGAGCCTCTTCATCACTAATCGAGCCACGTGTCACAAGCCCCATAAAGTCCTTGCAATGAGTGTTGATTTCCATGAGCATTTCATTGAAAGAAGATGGTATACTTTCCATGCACAGCCACTGGAGCTCCTTCCACTTGCTTATGAAACGTGGAATGTGTTTCTCCTCTTCTTCTTCCATTTGTGTAGGGAAAACAAGGATTTTCAATATTGGGCACCTGTAAGTGAATCAACTTAGTCAAGATGAGCTCAACAAGTGCTTGTTGTTTGAATTCCATAGTACATTTTAGTCATTAATGCCAAATCTTCTCGGCCCAAAAATTTCTCAGGAGATTGCCGGATTTTGAAGTTTTTCTCGTACTAGAAGTCTCACTAAAAATATAAATATTTATTATAAATCATTAATTAAATTAAAAATAAATATAATTAATAAAATTGCTTAAATTTTTACTGCTTTCATGTTAATATCACCATAAAAATGCCATATTTTAAAATCTATAAAGATTTTGAAATAATTGTCATGATATTGCCATAATATCATTGGATGTATTTCTCACCAAATTTTCAAAGATGAATATATGCACTATCTAATAGGAAAATCTAATAATAGTTTTCATCATCTATCAAATAAAAAAAGAGCTTACTACCATATAAAGAGTCGAACTAAAAAAAGTGCAATGAAATCTGTAAATGAATACATGCAATCACTCATCGAGTGACATTTCTTGGGAAAGGAATTGGTGCCTCTGGTGGGGACTCTGATTGCTTGCTGGCCGAAATAAC